>OY660867.1:36117240-36157240 GCA_962446985.1 Xyrichtys novacula
CGGACGAGTCCTGTAATCAGCTGACCCAGTTCATGTTCAGTTTCTGTCAACAGTCTCGGCGTCAGCGGATCATCCAGAGGAACCGGACCGAGAGGCTGTCCGAGCTTCTGGACTGGAGATACCTGGGCCGGGTCGGTTCTGAATCCTCATGTTTCATATTTAATAAGAATAAAAAATTAAATTAAAGTTTTACATTTTTAATAAAATCCTAAAATTAGATGTTAAATAAAAATCTGAATCAAGAAATCAACTGTAAAATTTAAAATCTAAATGAAAGTCTAAAAGTTTAAATGTTGAATCTAAACACACAATATTAAATCTGAATTATGAATCCACGTCTAAAAGTTAAATATAAAATCTGAACACTAAATTTTAATGTAGTTGTTAAATGTTAAATTAAAATGTTAAAACGTTTATTTTAAATGTTCAAAGTAAATGTTAAATTGAAAATGTTAAAATGTTTATTTTAAACGTTCAAAGTAAATGTTAAATTGAAAATGGTTCCTTAGGGTAAAGGGTTAATCTAAATATTAAATATTAAAATATTCGGCCTTCAATGTAAATTTTAAACTTATTGTGAAGTGAATAATTCAAATTTTCAGAACAGAAACCTCAACAGAAATGATCAAATTAAATATTAAATATTAGAAAATTAAATATTTTATCATATAAATAATATTTATATCTAATAATAATATTATATTTTTTAATATATTTTTTAAATTCAAATTTAATATTTAATGTTTGACTCCCATGTGATCAAATCTGTTGACAAAGACTTTGAATAAATTTATTTTTATAGATTTTTTTAACAATTTATTTATTAACATTTTTTCATACACAGTTTAAAACTTCAATAATTACAACAGAACTACAAATTTCACCCAGACACACCCCCCTCCCAGAACAAACCCCATTGGCCAACTTTTACCTCCATCCCTAAAAAAATATATGATAATAATAATAATAATAATAATACTTTAAACAATAAATAAATAAGGAAAATAACTAAATGAATAAATTTAAACATTTTTTAATACTTACTGATATTTGCACTGAAGTTTCACGTTTCACTTAAATCCTAATTTTCAGGTTTCTGATGCTCGTCTGCTGTGTTGTTCTTGTTTTTCAGTTTTACATAAACGCCCGCCGCCTCACGCTGAGCAGAGCGTTCCCAGACAAGTTCAAGATGGACCCCATGGCCCCTCTGAAGGTGAGACACTGAGCAGGTAAAGCTGAGAGTTTCTGAACGATCCAGAGGGTCGAACCCCGAGAGTCTGGACCAGTACAGGTCATAGAAGAGCTGCACATGAGTGACCACGAGAGCTGATCTCAGGTCTGACTCACAGAGGAGGAGGAGGAGGAGGAGGAGGAGGAGGAGGAGGCGGCGGCCATGATTGAGTCCACACCTGTGGGCTTTAATTGACAGTCTAACATTTGGAGGATTGACACGCCGTCATGGTGGAGAGTATCGGCGTGGAGCTCTGACGGGTTTCACATCAACATCGTTTGGTCTGTTTCTGAATGAGTTTGACTTCAAAATAAAAGCCTGACTCACCTGGATGAGAGGAAGAAGGGAGGGATGGAGAATAAAGGGGGGAAATAAAAGAAGGATGAAGAGGAAATAAGGAGGGAAAATCAAAAGAAAGGAAAGATAAGGAGGAAGGATAAGAAGGATAAGAAGGAAGGATAGGAAGGATAAGGAGGAGGGTAAGGAAGGAAGGATTAGAGGGAGAGATAAGAAAGAAGGATAAGAAGAAGAAGAAGAAAGGATAAGAAGGAGGGTTAAGGAGGAAGGATAAGAAGGATAAGAAGGACGGATAGGAAGGTAGGATAAGAAGGATAAGGAAGGATAAGAAGGAGGGTTAAGAAGGAAGGATAAGAAGGATAAGGAAGGATAAGAAGGAGGGTTAAGAAGGAAGGATAAGAAGGATAAGGAAGGATAAGAAAGAGGCTTAAGAAGGAAGGATAGAAAGGAGGGATGAGAAGGAAGGATAAGAAGGAAGGATAGGATGGAGGATTTAGAAGTAAGGATGAGAAGAAGGGATAAGAAAGGATAAGGAGGAAGGATAAGAAGCAAGGATAAACAGAAGGAAGGAAGTAAATCCAGAGAAGGGTCCAAGGAAGTGATGATCCTGACTTACTCACACTCAGACTTCCGCTCATTAATGATGAAGGATTATAGTTATTATTATTTTATTATTATTCATTTATTTATTTTTTATTTTTTCAGATATTTAAAAAAATCAAACAGAAAAGTGTAAAATCTGGATTTTTGAATTTCCCTTCAGGGATCAATAAAGTTCTTCTTATTGATAATCTGATCAGGATTTCTGTCTCCACAGTCGGACGGTTTCCGTTACCCTCGACCTTACTCAGTACCTCCTTCACCCTCCGCCTCCATCCACTCGACCCCTCACCACAGCGACGTGGAGGATGACGATGATGATGATGAGCACTACGATGAAGATGAGGAGGCAGAGAGGGACCGGATGAACATCAAGTCTCCATTCGTTCTGGGCGCCGTACCTGAAGGCAAGAAGAAACAGCCGGGAGAGTCCGGGAACTGAAGATCCGGTTCTCTCAGGTTCTTCTCATGATTATAACTTATTATATTTACTCTTCAGTTTCTTCAGCGTTTGTGGAAAATTTATAAAAAAGGCTTTTGTTCTGGAGTACCACAGGGTTCTGGTCTCGGCCCGCTGTCGTTTTCTGCTGAATTAAAATACATGAAACAGGTTTGACTGAGATGTGATACTTTAACTTCTGACGTGTTCTCAAACCCCCCTCAGGTGGGTCCAGTCCAGGTCAAAACCCCCTCAGGTGGGTCCAGCCCACAGCAGAGCAGGTCCTCTAAGTCTTTAAGTCTTCTACACTTGTATGTTTAGTTTGTGCTCCCCCTTAAAAAACTGAGTATTTTATTATATAACATTTATAATCACAGTCTCTCTGGTATTTTTAGAAAAAGACAATATCATCAGGAAACTTTAATGCAGAGTGACTTTTTATTTTTGTCGTCTGTAAAAGTTCGTTCACCCTGAGAGTTTCAAAGATTCTCGTTAGCAGCTCGTTAGGCCTGAATCATGTCAGTAATTATCGTTAAGGATCTCCAGCTGGTGCCGATTTCAGACGTCCTTAAATACTCGGACTCCACAAACTCAACAATCATGGTTCCTCTACACAGCTGTGTGAAAATAACGGTTATAGATGTCCACGGTGAAGGAGAAGATAAGAAGATAGTAAAGTGGTAAAGGTTGAGACCAAACTCAGAGAGAACGGCTGTGGAGGGAAAAACTCAGATTTGACCTGCAGCAGGATTTAGCAGACTCAGGAGAAAACTCTAAAACAGAACATCTACATGTTTTTATTTTTAATTCATGAAATCAGAAGTCACTCTGCAGTGATGAGAAAGAGGCTGTTTCACTTTATCCGCCTCCGTCAGAAAAACTCTCCTTAATTATAAAAACAGACACAGACAGAAAGTAAAGTCATGATCTTTTTATTAAAACAGAACATTTGAAACTTTCTCCGTCAGTATTTACAAAAGCAGCTGTTTCCCTCGACGAACCAGGATCAGAAATATTCTCTCTTCCACACCGGCAGCTCCTGGAAATACACCTCATCTGGGTTTTCATCCGCTGGACGACAGAAAGAGATTAAACTGAGTTTAAATAGAGGAAAAATCAAGTTCAAACAACTCAAACACAGAGCAAGCATGAGGGTGGTTTTATCTGAAATGAGATTTTTATGACTGTGAAAACAGATTTTTTAGAGTTCGGGAGGTTTAATCCGTCCAACAAACACGACCCTTTAATTAAAAACATTAAAATCACCTTTAAAATCTTCTATTAAAGATCATATCAGTGACTCTTCCCAATAATCGTTTTCAGCAGATCTCCAAATCTGTTGATTCTTTTCGCTCTTTTTACATTTTCCAAACCGAAGATTAAAAATGAAGAAACCGTCTGCAGTCAGAGATGACACATGAGGGGGCGCCGTAAAGTTCCTGACAGGAGCTTTAATAAAACGAGTCTAACTCTCAGATGAGGAGTGAATCTAGGCGGATACGCGTCCCTCACCTCCCTCTCCTCTCGCCTGCTGCAGGAAGTTGAGCAGGACGGTGGCGGCTTGGTCCACGCTCAGCTTCTCCGTGTTCTGACTGCGAGTCTCTGAAAGAAATAAAAACAGCGGACAAACAGCTGACACCGATGATTCCTGCAACAACCGCAGCCACCGCCCAAACTCTGTCAGATTATCTGGATTTTCAGAGTAAAAGACCAAAACAACAGAGATGAGATTTACCAAAAAAAGACTGAACTCAGTTTCCTCTTAAAGACAACAGGAAGTAAACGAGTTTATCTCAAACGTGAAACTCAAGAGACATCTGTGAGGATATAAACATTAAATACAGATTATCATGAATACAAACATGGATCATCAAAGACACCTAATCCAGATTAAAACCGTTTCCTTCAGGATTTTTAAGGATCTCCAACAAAAAAACAAACTCTGACTATAAACAGAACATTTGTGATGAAGTGACGAACGAGACCAAAAAACACGGGGATAATCTCAGACAGGGTCAAACACTCAATCTGGATTATCTGACACCAAACACCAAACTCAGGTGAACTCTGACAGTGTTTCAACTCAGATTATTTCTATTAAAGGAACCAAACACACAGGTCTGTATGTCAGAGATCCTACAGCAAACACAGATTATCTTAGATTAGAAACAAACTCTGAACATGGATTATTCCTGACAGACTTGAACCCAGATGAGCTCTGAAGGCCACAAACACAGACTCCAGTTTGTGTCACAGGTCAGTGCTGCTCAGTCCTTCTCCAAACCTGTTTGTAATCTAGATTATTCCCCAGAATTGAAGTTATTTTTCTGTTAATTTCATGTTTCTGTTCAGTTTGTACCTAAGTGTAATGTGTCATAGACGTCTCCTTCTTTTCGGTCCTCTGAGATGAACCTGCGTCCCTCTGGAAGAAAATTAGAGAAAGCAGCTTTTACTGTTTTGAGGAGTTTGTGTCTGTTTTAGTGTATTTGTGTCATTTAGTCTCAAAGGAGCGTTTTGGCACCGAGACCTTTAATCCGGGTTTATCAGGTAAATTAATATTCTTTTATCACCGGAGTATATAATTACAAGAGTCCCTATTCATTCACTTTATAATGTGGTGCAGTCTACTTCAAATGAAGCTCTCTTGTCTCTCCTCCGAGTGTCTAATCTGAAGGTGAATCAGCGGAGTACTCACGCGTGCCCTTCAGATACAGCATCGCCTGTGGGGTCCAGTTTCTCCGCTGGAAAGATCCCTGAAATAAGGACAGAAAGACATGATTACGGCTGATTCTGTTCGTGACCCGGTTCTTCTGTAGGCTGACACTTTCTGACTCTTTCCCTTCGGTGAAAACTTGAGTTAGTAGATGAATAAAAACAGAGAAATTCAGCTTTACCTTCGGTGCGCTCCGCGACAGTGAGATAGAGGAGGCCAGCAGTAGGAGGGTGAGAACATAAGTGAGTGTGATCGTCTTTAAACCCTGTTGGAGAAAACATGAATGTTAAACTTTATCATTTCTGAGTCCTACAGGAGAATAACGCTCGATTTGGCGCGAGGGTTTCCACGCGTAAAATGAGGATTACGCACAGAATGCGCCCATCAGGAGTCATTTCACCTAAAAACCAAAAACTTCAAACTTGTGATGATTTGAAAAATGTTGATAAGGAAAGTTTTTGTATTATGGAAAGTAATAAAATAATAAAATAAGAACTTTGCCCGGATATAAAAGAGTTTTCCTCAGCTGGTAAAAGATGCGTAAAAACTGAAGATCGGTGGTTTCGCGCTCAAATAAAAGCAGTTTGGAGTGTGGATGAGGATTTTTCTCGGTGATAGGGCTTTCAGTCATTCAGTTTCCAAAGGTGAGATGAGGCAAAAAGAAACAGAATCTATAAGTGTGTCTAAAAACTCCGATTTCTCCTCCGAAAGAAAGCAAAGTGCTGTTCTTACCTTCATGATCTCAGAGATGCTGTGAGTGTGGAGTGGGTGTGGAGTCCTGCAGAGAGGATGAGAGTGTCCGAGGTTCAGGGCTGGGATCTCTCCTCCTGTTTTATATCCTCCGGGGCGGGGATCCCTCACAGCTCGCGCTCCTGTAGCGATAGGTCACGCCAATTTGATGAATCGGAGGCGTGAAAAAAAAGAGAAAAGGTGAATGAACGGATCGATACTGCTCCAGTCAGTGAGCAGGAGAGAGTCCTGTAAATATTTCTGAATTAAAAGAGCTGCCATCAGCACTTTCTGCTCCCCGTGGAGGTTTATGAGTCATGTTGGAGCTGCAGGTCGTGACTGTGAAATGTGGTCCGGCTGTGGGTGATGCTCCTGTGGACATGATGGGTCATAATTCCCCCTCCGTGGGGTTATTGATATGTTTGCAGCGGGGCAGAGGGCTGCTCCTCTGAGGCGGGATTTTATGAATCAAAAGGCCGGAAAATAATGATGAATGGAGCAACTGGAGTGTCATTAACTAAGAGAGAGGAGGAGAGGAGAGGAGAGGAGAGGAGAGGAGGGGTTATTATGAAGACTGAGACCCGGGTCCAGGTCTGCCCAGGAGGAGGACAGAGGTCAGGTCTCTGAGGAAGAAAATAACCAAGTTATGAAGAAAGGATCAATAAAACATGAGTCTGACATTATAATTATAATTATAATAATAATAATTATTATCTGTTTATTTAGTTTTTTCCTGGTTTTGTTATTTAAGTTTATTTTCTGTATTTTCCCTTTTATTCCTGTCCCCCTGTAGTCCAGTCTGACCCTGTTTCCCTCCTGTTCTCTGTGTTTTATTCTTTAGATCAGTTTTCAGTGTTTATTTCCTGTTTTATTTTGTAGGAGTTGATTCCCTGTTTATATTACCTGTTTTATTTTGTAGGAGTTCACTCCTTGTGTTTTACTTCCTCAGTTTTCCCTCCTTCATTAGTCTCACCTGAGTCTCATTTACCTGAGTGTGTATTTAGTCTCTGCCTTCTTCTCTGTTCTTGTTGGTTTATTGTGTGTGTGTGTGTGTGTGTGTGTGTGTGTGTGTGTGTGTGTGTGTCTGTTTGTCTGTCATAGTCAATGTTTGAACCTTTTTGTGTTTTTTTCCTCAGTGCCTTTTTATTTAATTTGGGGATTTTTTTCTTTTGGACATTTCTCTGTTTTTTTTTCATTTAGTTTTTTTTTTTTTTTTAATTAAATCTTTTTGTCAGTTTGCATTTTTGGACCCTTTCCCCTTTGGTTTAACCCTTTGACACTGTCTCTCTCTCATCTCATCATCTCATCTCTCTCTGTTTACATTTTTGAAGCGTCAAATCTGGTTCATCCAGAAGAGTCTCAGGAGTCAAACAGGAAATTCTTCTAACAGGACAGAAGTTTAAAAGAGCCTCAGATTCACGGATAGTTAACAAAAATAAAAACATCTTTAGTTTGGAGGCGGGCGGACGGGATCAGTGAGAAGATTAAAGTTTTTTAGACACGGACAACAGCACAGAGTAATAATACAATGATAAAGACACGATAACAGCTCCTGAACACGACAACATGACCGACTCGAGAGTAAATAATGACTTCTTCATCCGGCACAGACGTGACCTCTGACCTTTGTCTAACAGCTGATTCAGGTGATCGCTCAGGTCAAGGTCTGTTAGATTTGTGTTCCTGTTCACTGGATTGATTTCTCTGATCTCATGCTCCGTCTACACACACACACACACACACACACACACACACACACACACACACACATGAACACAAACACAGACAGATTTTAATCGTCTGTATGAACAACAGAGTGAGATTAACTCTTAAAAGTCACTTTTGTTCGTACGATCATGTTTTCTTCTTCAGTCTCTTTAACTTCAGAAAATGTCGCTGGGTCGATCCGTTCCTCCTCTTTGTGTTGGTCTGTGGTCCGTCTGTGATGCTCATGTGCAGGTGGACAGGGTCAGTGTGTTCCCACAGACATTAAACTGTCTGTTGCGTCTGTTTTCCTTCAACCAAAAGGCTGCTGGGGTTTAGGCTCGCTCGCATCTGTGACTCGTTCAGTTATCAGTCCTGTTTGAGTGTTAAAAAAGAGATTTATTTTTTCAGAAAAGAAAAGAAAACACGCTGATCCAGGTCCAAAACTTTTGCCTGTGAAAAGATGAATTGAGGCTGAAACAGGAGGAGTGAAACGGTGAAAAACGGTGGACAGAAAATGATCAGAGCTGACGACAACAAACTGTCTGACTTCACCGGTGAGATTTAAATGACCCGCCAAACATCCCAAAGCCACGCCCCTCAGTGACGTACCTAGAAATCATATCCTAAACAAACAACCTACACTGTGAGACCACGTTTGTTCAGACACCGTCCTGTCAGAACCAGTTTTTACTCCCTCATTGTTCTCTTCAGTCGGACCGAACAGACCACCTCTCATTCCTCATGTGTGTTCATGAATCTTGACCTCTGCAGACCCAGTTTTGGAGTTCTGACCCGGTGGTTTAACCCTCACAGGATGGTTCTGGTCAAAGCCGCTCACGTCCTCGGACTCCTCTTAAACCTGGTCTTAAAGCTCCTGTGAAGAACTTTCCTCTCGGGTCAGTTTGGACCTCCTGCAGCTGTGGAAGTCGTGTTTCTCTCCTCGGTCAAGTTTCTCTTTTATTTTTTAGTCCATTCATGTTTCATTTCATGTCTTGCATTTCCTGTCTTATTTTGAAATCACTAACCCTTGTTCCTGTCTGGTTCTCGTCACACCTGTTGCCTGATTGTGTCTCCTCACCTGTTTCCCATCATCCTCAGATTTCACCTGGTGTGTCTCACTTCTCGTCAGGATTTAAAACTTACTTTAAACTTCCCACAGAAGAATTAAGGGTGTAATGTTAACGGCTTATTGTATAAATCAGAAATCAGAACACCTCACGGTCTGTGTAAAGTGTGTTGACGCAGCTCCGTATCACCTGCAGCTCACCTGTCTTTGCTGTCCTGTTAGTTAACGGTTATTTTCACTCTTTCTCTGAACTGCTGGTCCAGGAGAACGTTTGTTTGAAGAGGACTAAATGATCTCAACGACAAAAGTAAGTTTTTGTTTTTCAAGAAGGTTTGAAGACGTTAAATCTCGTCACAGAAACCAAAAACTTCAGAGTGAGATTTAAGGCTTCACAATATCGGAAAAAACTAACCCTGCGATATGTGTGACGATATTTAAAAAACAGAGTAATTTTCCTCCTCAGATGACCTGAATCTGAGTTTCTGCTGAAGTCTTGAGGACAGTTAACCTGCTCTGATCTGTTAGTCGACTGTCTTCTGTCTGTCTCAGAGATATTTTAGTTTTTATTGTTCTGGGACGTTACCGTGGAAACAGATGAACACAGAACACGTGTTTTAGTCCACATCATCCTTCTTATAACTGAAACACGTCTTCTTCTTCGGTGGTTTTTCTCACTTCGTTTCTCATTTTACAATCGTCGTTGTTGTTGTTAACGGTGTTGTGCCCAGAATTGCAACCCCTCAGAAACGCGCACCGCTTACAGTAGAGTGGTCCACGTAAATGTAAAATTTAAACCCATACAGTTCTTATTTGTTGGATAAACAGAGATGAGGAATGTTCACAAAGTTATTCTCGGCGGGTATGAGTTTCTCGTCAGCGCCAGCGACTCACTCCATGTTTGGGGGCGTGGTTTCCTCCTCGGGGTTGTCTATCACGCACACGTACATCCTGATGACGATGCTCAAACGATATATCGTGCAGCCCTAGTTAGATTAATCAATTATTGCACTAAAATGTGAATGAAGTGTCTAACTCTAAAGCTGACCGTTTGATCACTACAAACATCCGTCCACTCCTTATTTTAAGCGTTTCTAAATGTCCCTTTTTAACTTCTGTAAATGTGTTTAGTGTATCTGAATACAAATGTTCGTTTTTCTCTGTATATAAAGAGTCAAAGACGAGTCAGAAATAAAGAGCAGGACCATCATGTTGGCAGATACAAAGCTGAATTAAAGTATATTTACAAAAGTGCCATACAAGAAAACATGGTCATTTATCACAGGAAGCTCCACCCTCAACAAAACAGATCCACAGCTGGAGGACTGACCGTCACCTCTCTGTCTGACTATGAGAAGAAGAAGAAATTTGACCTCCTCTTCAAAAAGACAAACGAACAAAGAGAGCAGAGCAGTCTGAACTTTAGGATAAAGAAACTAAACTCATTTAGACGATAAGAAACAGACCTGCAGCGCCACAGTGAGGAGAAGTTGTTGTTTTGTTGTGTTGACGGGTCAGAAGTGTTCAGGAGTGTTTGTTCTAAAACCTGAAATAAATAAAATATATTCTCTAAAAACATGAAGTCAAGAGTTTCTCTGGATTCAGTTAAAGGCGGAGTCGACAGGAATCTGATTTTTTATGGTGTAAAAAGAAAAAAACTTCTGATATCAGTCAATAGTTATTAGTTATTGATGACATTTGGTAATATATCGATATCTCTGTGTTCTCTTATGTCTGTGTCGTCAACATTTGAACATTTTTGAGCGGTCCGCTCTTTCTGACTGTAAACAAAGCCGTTCTCCACCTCCTCTAACCTGATTGGTTGTGAGGCAGACGCTGCTCCCCCGTGTCGTTCAGGAGCCCAAACAAAGTTAGCGTGCTACAATATCGGACAGTAGAAACCAACCAGAAAGTTCGGAAAATTGTCTGAATCCTCCTTTGGCCACGACTGCCGACACAAGCAAGAAAACAAAGTAAATACCGGAGACTCTGGAGGAATAACGGGCGCTTAAAACGGAGGTAGACCGGACAAGAGCTAAAAAGCCGGGTCAACATAAACGATGGGGGACGCTTGGGGATCTTGGTGACCCTGTAACCTTTCTGCTGGACAGGTAAACCGCTTTAACAAAGTAAGACAAGTGTCTGTAACAGAAGTGTTTCTTGTCAAACGGACCTGCTGTAGCGTGTTGTAGCGCCATCGCTAAACTGTCCTCCCTCGGGTCCTGGACTATGTCACTTTATCCTCGTTGTAGAAGTCCTGCAAACATTGTGTTTGCTGGTAGTCTGTTGGCATCTACAGTAGCACCAATGCTTTTGACTTTCACCTTGACTGGGCCCCATTTGTAATGATCTGAAGTATTTATCTGCATTATATCTGAATTTAACTGGAACGATACGAGCGAGCAGGAGCGTCTGTTTGTGGGCGGGGCTTGAGGGGAAAACTGGTTGTGAGGGGTCGAGTTTACATTCAAGATCTCTCCTAAAACTGGAACTTCATCAGATCCTGACTACAACACCTTTTTAAAGAGTCAAATCTGAAAAAAAAATCCAGTGACAGCGAGAAACAGAATTGGCTTTAAATCGTTTATATTTGAAAAGTTTCTTTATGGAGAAACTCTGAGTAACATTTTGCTGCAATACCACAAGTGACCACCGTGTAATAGATGGCGCTGTGGTCGGATCTTTAGTTTCTGGCCCGGCTGTTCAGAAGGTCTAATCTGGATCAGAATAATCTGGATTTGGAAACTTGATTCTAAAATGTAAAGTTTGGATGTTTTTTCAGGACTTCATCGTAGTTGTTCATGCTCACCACTTCATCGAGGACTCCTGTGGAAACCAAAGACCAGGACCAGCTGGAACTCAAACCTGGAGCTGATCGTCTAGAAAGACCTTCATGAAGCTCAGAGACACAAACTGGAGGTAACTTTGATTTTTTTTATACAAAGGCGTGACGTTCAGAAAAAAAAGAAAAAAAAAAAAAGAAGCCCGCTGCAAATAAAAAAAGAAACAGTGCAGATAAAACAAACCAAAAAAAAAAAAAGCCACAACGAAGTAAACGACGAAAAAAAAAATAAAAAGATCGTAAAACACCGGTGCATCATCATTATTGTTCCCCGGCAGTTCACTTCTGTTGTGGCTTTTTTATTTGCATCTTTTTATTTTCGTAGTCAGTAACTTTTTTTAATTTTTTTTCCATTGCCACTTTTTTGTGCGTCGTTAACATCCATTGTGGCTTTTCCTTTTATCTGCACCGTTTCTTTTAAATTTGCAGCGGGCTTTGGTTTCTTTTTTTTTAATTTTGCATCAGTAACTTCCGCTGTGGCTTTTTTTTTTTTTTTTCTTCCATCGGCACTTTTTTTGCATCGTTAACTCCTGTTGTGTTTTCCTTTTGTCTGCACCGTTTCTTTTTGATTTGCAGCGGGCTTCAGTTTCTTTTCTCCTTTTTTTTTTTTGCATTGATAATTTCCGTTGTGACTTCTTTTTTCTCCCTTTTTTTTTTATTTTGCAGCAGTGGCAGTTCGCAGCCACCACAGAATGGAGCCGAAACGAAAGTTTTCATAAACGCCCGTCTGAGTTTTATCATCTGCTTCTCTGCAGGTGTGTCTCAGACTGACCGGTGAAAGTGAGTTTTAGCTGCTGTAGATTTAACCTGTTTTATTTAATATTAATGCTTTTTGATTTAATATTTCATCGAGTCAAAACACTTATTTTTTAAATATTGTTTAAACTTGTGTAAAAGTCGTCTCAGCTGTTCAACCCAAAATAAAACAGTTTGTATGTGTGACCAGTTTAAAGTTGAGTTCATCTGGTCTTATACTGGGACCAGAATCATCCTGTTAATGTGGTTTAAAGTGATCTCAACCCTCCTCAACAGGCTCCAACTAAAACTGGTTTAATCCGGTTCAAAACCCAAACTGGATTATCTAATCTCATCTTTAATCCACAATCCGTTTATTTTCTTAATTTGATCCAAAAACTTGAATCTGATCAGATTACTCTTAAACAGCCGGGCCCAGCTGTGATTTAAAACGAGGTGCAGACACGTCCAGGTGGCCATTTTTTTTTTTTGTGGAGGATGGTAGAGAAAGGTCCCGCCTCCTTCGCCTCTGATTGGCTGTGAAACCTCATCACGCTCAGGCGGAGCGCGGGCTGTCGGCTCTGAACATCGACCAGAACATTACAGAACATTATAACCCGACAGACGACGATGTTTCACAGCCATAAGGAATAACCAATCAGAGGCGAAGGGGGGCGGGACCTTCCCCTACCATCTATGAAAAAAACACCTGCGTCCAGTGTGACCACATGCTTCGAGATACCAGTAAAACCCCATAATATACATAAAGTGAAGCACTAATCAGTGTAAGAATAATTTATCCTGAATTCTCTTCAGCCAACCGTAACAGGAAATGACGTAACAGAAGAAGGGAAACATCACAAAGCGCCACAAAGAGAAACGAAGCGTCGCAGAGTTACTGCGAAGACACTGAGAGCTGGACTGGAAAAGCTTCGTCCAAATCAAGTTAAAGCACAGGCACAGAAACGTGACAGTATGGCACACCGCAGCTCCGCCTCCTCAACGCTCGCTCATCCGTGTTAGTCCGCTCGCTCCTCGCAGGAGGAAAGTCACGTAGACGCGGAGTCGATGGTGCTTCGGGGGCGTCTTCCATCCTCCGTTTTCATGCCAGATGCTCTCGATGGCGAGGGGATCAATAGCACTGGGAGTATTTATTGTAGTGACCTTCGTGACTCCGCCCTGCAGTAACAGACCGGCGGCGTGGCGCTCGGATGAACCTTTGATTGGTGGCGCTGAGCGGTGAAATTACAGACAGACAGGAAGCAGTCTCTGCCTGCTGGAGGAGGGGCTGGGGGTCTGATCAGGTAACCTTTAGCTGCTTCAATCAGCTGATGGGACTTGGTTTTATAAAAGCTCCTCTGGGTTCAAAGAGTCTCTGTTATACCATCGTGTTGCTCTCGCCGACTTTGTCCACGTACTGAAAGAGAGAGAGAGAGAGAGAGAGAGGGCGAGTGAGGAGCTGCCGGCGTCTGTCAGCTTCAAAGAGCGAGCAGACGTGAACAGGTGGAGACGCTGCAGGTGTGACAGAGACAGGTGACAGTATGGGCGCCATTATCAGGAAACATGATGGAGGACATGCAGACCTTAGAGGGACACACGGCAGGAGGAGACGATCGAAACGACTGGACTAAAGTTCGCTGAGTATTCAAAACGTCTGACAGTAAAATCTTATAACAGAACAGATTCACACTTCCTTTTGACACCTAACCCCGAATTCCCACCGCATCCCGAACGGCTCTGAAAGGCGGCGATTTTCACCATCCGCCAATTCCTGCCGGATCCGTTTGTGAGGCGAATTTCATGGCGGATTACAGACAGCAGGAATCGCAAGAACCAATGTCCAACATCGCGCGATAACGAGTTGTCTCACTAAAGACAGACACATAGACATATAAGCAGTAGATTGTGTCCTTCCAGAGGAGGAAATCTACTTCTAGACTTCTAGAATCATCATCTCCTCATCCATGGTGTCATCGGGGTGAAATGACGTCTAAAAACCTTTCACTTGTTCGTCTCCGCCCGTTTGCATGGTGTGAAAGCTACGATCGGAGGATACGACCTTTTAGTCGACGTCCAGAATGAGGTGGAGATTGGGGGGTAACACTCTTTTGGAGTCAGCCTAAGGCGAAACGTCTCAAGTTAGTCCAGTTGTCCTCTCAACGAAGAACTGGGTCTGAACTGAGTCTGTAAACGATCATGTTTTTGTAGTGAGTTCATTTCTTTGAGTTTTTATAAAAGTTTATTTCATTAATACTTCATTAAGTTTATTTAGTTACCGTATTTTTCGAACTATAAGGCGCACTAGAAATCCTTTTGGCTTGTCGGAGCGCTGCAGCTACTGTCACCTCGCAGAGTTACTGAATGAGTTAAATTAAGTTTGACTTATTGACTGTTTTCTTTGGTTTAATGCGCTTTATAATCCGGTGCTCCTTACAGTCTGAAAACTACGGTAACAGTTTGTTTGTGAATCTGAACGTCATCCTCACAGCCTGTTTCTCCTGCCGTGTGTTCCTTCAAAGTCAAACAGAAACATGAAGTTAGGTGTTTTTTCTTCTTCTACAGTGAGACTCTAAAAACACTGTCAAGCGTGATCAACATGTTAGCATGCGAGGGAAAATCGGCAGTGACTGACCACGACTGCTGATTGTCCTCAGAGCCTTACGAAGGCTTTAATAAAAACACAAAGACAGAGAGACATTCACCTCAACACAAAGATTCCCACACAACAGCATGGACGGAGCATGCTCAGTAACCACAGCGCCAACTGTGAGTCCGAGAACTTGGACTGAACAGGGACGGTTCTGGAGGCTCAGTTTGGACTCTTCATGTGATCTATCTGCATGTGAGACCTTAAAAACCACGATACGAGGGGGCTGAGGGGGCAGCGGGTCGGGCTGGTTTGGTTAATCTGTTGTGTTTGTTTGAAGGGGGTGAATAATTATAATAACCAAGAAGAAGAAGAAGAAGAGGAAGAGCCATGCTGGGTGTAAAAACAAAGGAGCAGAGATGCTGCAGCTGCTGTTGTTGTTGTGTTGGACTTACAGCGCTGATGAAGGGCAGGTTCAGGATGGAGCCCAGGACAGGTATTCTTCTGATGAAGCCCACGACCACAGGGAAGAACCCCCTGAAGGTGACGAGAGAGAGAGAGAGAGAGAGAGATGAACATCAACAACACGGATTTTAACACCAAACTGAAGTGAACATTTCCACCATCGGTCTGCGGTCTCTAACTGTCTGTCTGCTGTTTCCTCGAACCTGAACAAGAGGAAGAAGCCGTAGATCTCCAGCACCACTCCCACGATGGGCCACCCGATCAGCACCACGAACACGCCCCCCAGGAAGAAGCTGGTCGCCTTCATTTTGTGCTTCTGGAAGAAGAAACGGAAAGTCCTCTCCAACCCGATGACGAAGGCGAGTCCAGCGACAAACAGGATCTACAGAGACGGACGTGAGAGAGAGGTACAGTCTTTGTTTTTCGTTAAACGGCTTTTTCTTTATCGAGAGTGAAGAATCGGCTTCATTTGACGTATCTGATCACTGAACCGTCACGACAAAGAGGAAGAAAACGCCGTCTGCTATAAATCTGCTTTTTAGGACCAGAAAAGAAGTGTAGATTTGTTTAAAAGAGACGAGTCTGAAACCTGGTTTAATAAGTCCTGAGGGTCTGATCAAGACTGTCCTGATGTGAGACCAGATGAGACCTGATAACTGATCATTAATGAACTGCAGGTAGGGGTTAGGGTCTGCAGAAAACGAGCTCACTAATTTAGAATTTGGGCGGTTCTGGTGATCGAGTTTGTTTAGGAGCTGTAGATGAATAAAACAATTAAAACTCAAGTTGAAATTAAGCAGGATAAGAAGTCAAAGTGGATAAGGATCAGTAAGAGATTTATATAGTTAAAAACAGTTGAGATTAAATGAATGTAAAATTAAATAAGAAATGTAACGCTGGAGTCGAAGGTGGAGGATTTTGTTCACCCTGGACTCCATACAGTCTGTGGTGTTGTACCTGAAGAAAACCAGGGTTAGAAAGAGAAAAATACAAATTGTGACGATAAATTAAAAGTCAGATTGACTCTAAATTAAAATTACTATGATAATAAAGTCAAATAAGCAAAGTTCTCATAAGTAAAATAAGGATAATAATAAGTATTGTGTTTAGAATAAAACTGAAGAATATATGTTAAAGTTCTAGTCTTATCTATGAAGGAAAGAAGATTTTTTCTCCTGGTTTAAGTTTTAATTAAACTTCTCATGATAACAACAGAAGAACAGAACAGCAAACAATTTAAAAATGTAGGATAAAAATCCACCGTGTACGTACAGCTCCATGTGTTTTTAAAGAGTGTGGGGACCTGCTGATATGGGGGGGGGTGTTACACCTGTCAGTTTCTCAGCATCACAGATAAAATCAGAGGAACGAAAACTCACGTTTCCAATCGCCAGGAGAGCTTTGTCAAAGAACAGGATCATCCCGAAGAAGAGGAAAAACACGCCGAAGCCTGTAAGCCCCATACCGATCTCTGCAGGACACACACACACACACACACACACACACACACACACACACACACAACAGAAAGGGTAAATTAACACACTAAAATCTATTTTTGGGGTCATGATGCTCCAAATTAGGGCTGGGTGATATGGGACAAAGTTAATCATGAGATATTTGTGTTCATATCAGCTGATATCGATCAATATCAGGGTCCACATTACTCTGCTTCATGTCCGACCTCCAAAAACCAAAATACCTCCACACCACCGACGTTTTCCTAACGCCAGTGTTGTGGTTGACATTGATGTGGTCATCTGTTGAGCCTTCATGGTCATTTCTGTCGGGGGTAGCACTCATTTTCTTTGTTTCTCACCAACAGTGCTGTCGGCTTCACCTGTTAAAGTGCTATGGTTGGGTGGAGCTGCTGTCTGCTACGACGCTGCAGTTGGTTGATACTTGGTTCTAATTCAGAACATGATTGGTTCAGACCCGGAGAAACTCCCCTTTTCATTGGCTGTTCGTATAGTCGACCAAAACATGGCAGAATGACGACTATTGATAAGCATATTGATCATGTTTTATTCTGATATTGAGGGAAACTAATTTTTGATATATATCGTTATCGTTTTATCGCCCAGCCCTACTTCAAATGTTTTCAATGGGGAACAAGTCAGGACTGCATCAGTCAGGACTCTTCTCCTACAGAGCCATGCTGTTGTCAGATTGTGGTTTAGGATCATATGAAGGTCATCCCTCCAGAGTCCTGTCTGAGATCATGAAGATCACGACCATCGTTAACATCGTTCTTAGACAAGTTTAGATGCAGATTTAAACATTTATTGTGTTTTAATCTCAGACATCAGAACATGAGTGTTTTATATTCCTTATATATACACTAGTGAATGTTTATCTAAATCCCTCTCTCTCTCACACACACTCCTCTGTAACAGTTAAACAACCACAGAGAAACTGAATCAGGTTTATATTCTTTAACGGCAGCAGCTCCGTGTTTTTCTCACTTTCTTCACAAAGATTAAAAAACTTGTTCACTTCTTTGATTATCACAGACTAACAGGACAAACATCAGTGTCAGCGTCAGAGTGTTTTTCTGTTTTTATCCGGTCAAAAACACACAGAGAGGGAAGTTTGTTCCTCAGCACCGAGAGCTAACTGCTGTTAGCATCCTCTAACATCAGAGCCGGTTAGAAAAACACAGAAGAAGAAGAAGAAGATTCATAAATATAATAATAATAATAATAATAAAAAGTCTTACTTTGGGAGTCCGTTAGAGAAATCATTGTGGCGCTGAAATAAAAGATTAAACAGAAATAAAATAATGAGAGTTAAACTATGTTAGCTCTCCTCTCTAACAGTAATAATGTTGATGACAGCTGCCTCTGCAGCAGCTACAGCCACGTCTTCCGGAAACACACCTTCTCACGATGTCAGCTTCCGGAACAGCGCAGTGATGCGTTCACGGAACATCGGACATTTCAAGACGTGTAATAGTGATGGTGATCCCTTTCTTTCTTTCTTTTCTTTCTTTCTTTTCTTCTTTATTTATCTAACATTTTAACAACAAAAAAAAAGAACGAAATAACACATATGTAGACCAAACAACTGTACATGTCAACAATAAATCTACACAACATATGTTTGTCAAAAATAAACAGTTTGAGAGGAAACAGAATGAAACAAAAAGCTCATCTAGTCCTGACCCTTCCTTGCAAATTAGAGATTAAAAAAGGTTTGTCATTTAGGCTCATTTCCAGTTAGAAGCGGGAGACTCTGTATTTATGAAAAAACGACTAAATATGATCTCAGTGTTATGAGATAAAAGTTCATGATTATGATAAAGTGAGAAGTATCAAAGAATATCAATCAACTTTATTTCTATAGAACATTTAAAAGAACCACGGGGGTAGCCAAAGGGCTGTACATTGCGACATAAAAATAAATAAAACAAGCAAAGAACAAGATAGAGCGAGCAAAAATACATAAATGCAATAAATAAATATATAATTAAGCAGGCTCACGGCAAGTGCAACTACATTTTTTTTAATCTCATGACTTTAATAACTGTATCATAAATATGACGAAAATGTTCCTAAGTTCGACTAGTTATCTCATAAACAGACTCACGATTAAAAATTTAGTGGAAAGAATTCTTTTTACATTTTATTTCCCACCGAACAAGTTTCATGAACGCATCCGTCTGTATGTATTATTCCCTGGGTTTAGTCTGTCAGGCATCATCATGGCGGGCTCACTACAAATAGGTTCTCTGTAAATTCTAGGCTAGACGGCTGGATGACTCTATGAGGTGGAGTCAGCGGCGTCCCTTCACGGCGGCCATCTTACTCCAGTATACCATTCTGACGGGAGGTGAGTAATCTACATGATCAAAAATCCTCTTAACTCGCTGAAATCTTGACAGATTTATAAATGGTTTAGTTTAAACAGACCTTAATAACTTGACTGTGAGTCGGGATATATTAAAATGGCAGATTTACTTTGAGAAAAAAAGACTTCATCATGAAGAACAGTTGTTGCTATTTGCGCGCAGTGGCTAACTTTGAGTCCCTTATTTATTTAGTCTAAGTGTCAGTCTTGGATGTGCTGGATGTGGATGTGCTTGTGTTTATCAGCTGTCTAACTTGACTAACAGACTCGCTGTGAGTGAGACCAAGTACATATTACAAAGTTGACCCAGTAAATTTACATCAGTTAAAGAGGCAGAAATGCTCTTTAGATTCAACAAAACTGAAGTTACACATGATTTCCAAACTGTTTGGTTTGTTAAAAACATCTAAAATGGAAACATGAGGCAGAAATTTATACTGAAAATAAATATTTATATATGATATTGTTATCATAGTTATCCTTATAATAGAAATATTACTAATGTAACATACATGGAATGATTAAATGTTTTAAATGGTTTAATATAACTACCTTGTGTGTGTAGGCCTATAACTATTGCCCTACCTATCTGTTTAATGTTTATTTATGTATTTATCTATGGTTAAAGTTATTCTTTAGTATACAGGAACATAACTAAAACTCTGAGGTTTGTTACAAACCAAACTGTTTAAAAATCAGTTTAAAATTAATCAATCTATGGTTATTTAAATGATACATGAACCGTAGACTGGAATGTTAGGAGTGGGAGAGCTGACCTTAGTAAGATGGCGGCCATGCACGGAGGTCGGTCTCCATTGGCTAGCAGCGTGCGTGAGTCATCTAGCGTTTATATGTCTATGGTCGTCGTCGTGTGTAGTTCGCCTCGCAGTCAGAACTCTGGGTACTTAAACACCGAACCTCTCACCTCTGACCCTGTTCTGGCGGCTCCGTCAGTCTCTCATGGTTACCGTGAAGTGGATTCAGCAACAAGAGAGGAAACTGGAGCGGACCGGACGGGTTTATGAGGGTGAGTCGATTTATGACATGAATCTTCGAATAGTTCTCTTTGTTAAACCTCGAACTTTTAAAGGAGAACTTTAAAGAGCCTGTTACCGTGTAGTTAGCCACAGAAACAGAAACTGTAACGGTTCTGAGACCCAACAGGATCCTTCACAGTCCGGGTTCTGGACGGTACCAGCTATCAGCTAACAGTTTGAGGATCAGGTGTAGTCCTGGTTCGGTTCTGATGAGTTAGCTAATGTTAAGATGTGTTTAATCCTGTTAAAGGAGGAGAAGCAGGTGTTTTATCTCCTCCTGTTTAAACAAACTAACCTCATTAAAATACTGAGTTTAGATGAACATTAATTTAGATTATTCAGATATTAAATGTGTTTTTAATCGATATCTATATTCAAAATAAGCGTTTCTAAATTCTTGATGATATCCTGCTTTGATTCTGTGTTTCTGTTTCATTTTCAGGTGTTTTTTTTTTTACTTTATTTCTTTTTTATGGAGCAGTTTTTAAGATTTATTAAAGTTTTATATGAATATTTACAGTATGAGTAAAATCCTCTGAGAATTGAATTAAACACTTTTTAAAGTTGAGTGTTAAAAATACTTGAAAACTGAACTATTAGTGTGGTTAGATTTTCCTTTATTCATCCCTCAGTGGAGAAATTAAGTTGTTAACAGCAGAAAACACACACATTTATACCGGGTACAAAAACACTAATAAATAAGAAAGAACTACGGTTAAAAAAAGAAAGAGAGCAGTGCAATCGAAGAACAGTATTAAAGACAAGAAGAGGAAAAAAAAGATCAGTGCCAATAAAAAAACAGGTATTTATGTGATTATTTTGTTTTTCCTTTTTAGTGAATCGGCCTCATCGACAGTCTGCAGGTCGGCGTCTCCCTGAGGTCTTCAGTCCCTAAAACATGGACGGTTTAAGCAGATCTAATGGTGGGTTTGTTCTTTCTCCTAAATAAAGATGTTTTTTTTTATTTTTTCTCTGAAGTAGGGGAGACTGGGGTAGGTTGAAATATCTGCAGATACACGAGTTAGAGACAAAACTAGGACTGACCTGATGTAGAGATCTAAAATATGAAACATGGATCATCTGACCCCGCTCTCCCCTACCATACATTTATTTATGTGTATGAAAATTGATCCCAAACTCCCGTGGACCGTGGCTGTTTAGCTGTACACTGTCTGTGTGAGCTGCAGTTGTTTTTATGGTAAGACTGTGATTTGATGAGGACTAATGACGGATAAGACCGGACTCAGGAGACACCAGAGAGGCACAAAGAGGAGGGCTGAGACCATTAGCTGAGGAGGTGTGACTCTCAGAGGATTCGTACCCGTGCAGGTGTGAGACCTGGCTGCTTCCTGCCATAGTAACCCATTATTATCACTCCCAACTACACCTCACTGTGTCTGATAGCAGCCTGTGTGAAACGTAATGATAATAAACACGAGTCGTGTCATTATAAAACTCTAAGATAAGATTTTAACCAACACTAACAGACGCGAGAACATCACTCCTGTCCTCAGCTCCCTTCATCGTCTTCTCGTCTCTTTTAGGATTGATTTCAAACTTTTAATGTTTGTTTTTAAAGCTCTTAACGCCCTCGCCTCTGTCTATTTAACTGAGCTTTAACAGAGCTCTGAGGTCGTCAAACCTGGAGATGTTCAGGTCAAAACACAAACACTGAGCTGACCGAGTCTTTGAGAATAAACTCCCAAACGAACTGAGACTTATCGCATTGTATTTTATCCTTTTAACATTTACATTTAAGATAAGATAAGATAAGATAAACCTTTATTCATCCCACAGTGGAAAATCTGCCGTGTTAACAGCAGAAAAGGATCGTTTAACTGAGATTAACGTAACTCTTTGTTTCTCGAAGCCTTTAAGTCTTCACTCAAGAGTCTGCTCGATATCTTTAATCTGCTGGTTTTAGTCTCACAGTTTCAGACCGGAGCGGTGTGAACAGTGGTGGTGGTTTCTGTCTAACTGGAAAAAAACTGTGGATCAAATACTCCGTCCAAACTTAAAGGGATATTCTGCCGTAAAATTAATTTAGAGTCAAACCCACCGTAACCCCGAGTTAGACCCCTCCTCCAGAGATGAATGTTGTCGACCGCTTCCTTCTCTAGTTATACCAACTTTAGTAACGACCGCAGGATAGCAATACAGAGAGACATGCCCTCAACCACAGACTACAGCGGGGTGTCTCAGCTCAAGGAAGAACATTTATGATAATTTCTTCATAGAAATACAATCAGACCGAGACGCTAAGACAGAAGAACTACCGCGTCTGAAAAATGATCAATATGGTGATTATTACTTCAAGGAAACGATAAAGAAATGATCATAAATGTTCTTCCTTGAGCTGCGGCACCCCGCTGTAGTCTGTAATGGACTGGCCTGAGGTCTCTCTACAAACAAGCGGCTGCTGGAAGAGAGTAGGTGAGTTGTGTTTAGTCTCTTTGCTAAAGACATGAGTCAAAGTTATAAAGATGTTTGGTGTCTAGTACTATGTCTGTGACCCTATATGTACTAACCTCAGTAGAACATGGTGTAGTTCTGTTCAGTAACAGAACCTCATTGGAAAATTAGCTGATTTAACTTTACTGTGCTCTTGTTCAAATATATTAACTCGACAGCACATAAATCCATACCTGTTAACAAAATCATGATTTTATTGATAATTCGGCTCAATAAAAACACCTTTACCTTTTCATTTTACTACAGTAGAAGTTTATTGGCCCAGCTTATAGACAACAGAGGTGGAGAAATGCCCCCGCTTAAGTTGATGTTTTCTGAATAAAGTACTATGTCTGTGACCCTATATGTCCTGTTGATGAAGTTAGGTGCTGTTCTGAGCATTATTTGTGGCTATAGAGTGGCGTTTTGGTTGGGGGCGTGGCTCTCTGTATTGCTATCCTGCGGTCGTTACTAAAGTTGGTATAACTAGAGAAGCAAGCGGTCGACAACATTCATCTCTGGAGGGGGGGTCTAACTCAGTGTTATGGTGGGTTTGACCATAAATTAATTTTACGCTGGAATATCCCTTTAAGATCACTGGAAGAAACTGTAGATCAAATACTCCGTCCAAATTTAACATCTCCTCAGTTTCTTTTTTTACAAAAACTTCATATTTCAGGATGTGGGAAAAATCTTCTGTTACGCCGTCATGACTCCAGAGACTTTGGATATTTGATTTTAATAATGTGTGTGTGTGTGTGTGTGTGTGTGTGTGTGTGTGTGTGTGTGTGTGTGTGTGTGTGTCTCAGATGTTCAGGCTCAGCTGGACTCGGTGGAGGAGGAGCTGGAGCTGGTGGAGCTGCAGATCTCGGAGCTCCTGCAGAAACAGGCGGAGCTGACGGCTCAGAAGAACTCTCTGCTGCAGCAGCTGGAGAACGCCTGTGACGCCGCTCAGCCTTCATCCTCCTCATCCTCGTCCTCCTCAAAGTCCTCTAAAGCAGATCCCGCGATGAGTAAGCAGGAGTTGAAGCTCTACGACGGCACAGGTATTCTGCAGGTGTGGAGGAGCCGTCAGGTCACAGGTGAGTTTCTGTGGTAACACTTTGGTGTTTGTTAGATTTCCCGTGGTCCAAAGAGGTGGAGCAGCACCTGAAGGACTCGTTCCACCTCTCCAAGTTCAGACCGCTGCAGCTGAGGGCCATCAACCTGAGCCTGTCAGGCAGAGATCTGTTCTTAGTGATGCCCACGGGACGAGGGAAAAGCCTCTGCTACCAGCTGCCTGCAGTCAGCTCCAAAGGTAAAAATCACCCACACGAGTGAACACCAACGACCGTCACGACTCTTCATCTTCTCTCTGCTTCTCTGTCTGCAGGTTTCACGCTGGTCGTCACCCCGCTGCTGTCTCTGATGGAGGACCAGGTCATGTACTTGAAGTCCATCGAGGTGTCTGCAGCCATGCTTAATGCGTCCAGCAGTAAGGTGAGACGGGCGCCGTGTTTGTTTCACTTCAGCTCCTCTCTGAATCTGAGTTGGCCTGTAACACCAACATGTATGTTTTTTTCAGGAGCACGCCAAGACCGTCATGGCGGGGATGACGGACCCAAAGTCCCCCTTCAAGCTGGTCTACGTGACTCCAGAGAAGATCGCCAAAAGCAAACTGCTCATGTCTCGTTTGGAGAAATCTTACAACGCTAACCTGCTGAGTCGTATCGCCGTGGACGAGGTTCACTGCTGCAGTCAGTGGGGTCACGACTTCAGACCAGGTGAGGGGGGCGCCTCATGATCCAGGGTTAGTTTTTAAATCCTCCAGACTCTATAATCCTGTCGGCGTTCTCCTCTGCAGATTATAAACTCCTGGGCATCCTGAAGAGACAGTTTCCCAAAGTCCCGCTGCTCGGCCTCACCGCCACGGCGACCAGCAGCGTCCTCAAGGACTGCGAGAAGATCCTGTGTGTGCAGCAGCCAATCACCATCACCGCGTCCTTCAACCGCACCAATCTCTACTACGAGGTGGTTACCACGGCAACTCGACTCACCGTGTCTGCTGACTCGCCTGTTTTGACCTTTCGCCGCGAGGTCACGTGTTCGTCCTCTCGTAGAAACGTGGAGGGAAGATCCGTCTGAAAGTTCCTGATATTTTTACTCTGAGTTTAATTTTGGACTCAAACTCTGTCAGTTTTAGTTTCACTGTAAATATGAGGTCACGTCTGACCCCCAATTTCCACCGCATCCCGAACGGCTCGCTATGATTTCCAGTTCTTCGTTGAAAGGACAACTGGACTTACTTGGGACCAAGTTAGTCCAGTTGTCCTTTTCCAAAAGAGAGTTAGATTTTGATTTTGATCCTCAGAGGAACGGAAAGAAGTCGGTGTAAATTGACACGTTAACTTGAATGGTTACGATCAGCTACGATCGGAGGATACGACCTTTTAGGAGACGATCAGGATGAAGGTGGAGATCGGGGATGAGAGTCCCTGTGAGTCCGATCGCTGGTCCTGGTCCAGTGTTGTTTTTGGCAGGCATTTTAGATTTAGTTTTAGTCTTAGTCATTTTGACGAAATGCTTCTTCGTTTTAGTCCCATTTTAGTCATTTCTATCCTTGATAGTTTTCGTCTAGTTTTAGTCGACGGAAAGGTGCCTTTTGAGGTTCGTGGTGTTCTTTCCCGACAGTTTGAAGCCGCAGCATGAGGAAGCTGTGGCTCCATAACTGTCGTCTGTCTCGTCTCCCCGTCCCCGTACAAGACATTGTGTTTTATTGTCACTTGAACTGTATCTGAAGTAGGACCAAAAATCATCCCTCTTTTTTAGGCCACCGGGTACCGCTGCTGTGCCTGCCGCCACGGTGTGTGTGTTTGCGCGCCTCGTCCACCTGCCGCTCTGTGTATGTGTATGAGTGTGTGCGCGCAGCTGTGAGCGAGCGAGGCTTTTGGTGCGTTTGTGATGGGGGCGTGACTGTTAGGACAAAAAAAAAGCATGTTTTGAAACTTTGTTCGTCCACCTAATAACAATTTAGTCTCGTCTCGTTCTCGTCTGACGAAAATGAATACAATTTTCGTCACATTTTAGTCTTTACAGAGCTTTGGTGACGTTCGTCTTAGTCTCATTTTCGTCAAGGAAAAAAGGGGTCTGACGTCGTCATTTAAGTTTTCGTCCTGCCTGACGAAAACAACACTGTTCTGGTCAGACCAAAAACTGGACCCAACAGCCCGAGTCCTGAACTTCTGTTCCCTCGCTCTGCTCCAAAGACCTTCAGGTCTTCGTCGTGTCTGTGACGTCGAGCTGAATTCTTCTTCTTCTGGGAACATGAAGAGTCTGTTTTTTTCTATTTCAGGTTCGAATCAAAGACTCCAATAATGAAGCGTCGATCAATGACATCGCATCTTTGATCAAGAGCAAATACAAGGACCAATCAGGTACAGCGTCTAGACTGCGTTATTCCTGGATCTACGCTGTGATTGGTCAGGACTGATGAGGTCTGACTCTGTTTCTCTCTCTGCAGGGATCGTGTACGTGTTTTCTCAGAAGGATGCAGAGTCTGTGTCGTCTGAACTGCAGAGCAGAGACATCGCGGCGTATCCTTACCACGCTAACATGGACCCCGGGGACAAGTCCCGCGTTCACCGTAAATGGACCTCCAACAAGATCCAGGTATGGCGGCGTTCGCTGGTGTTTCTTCTGTCCTGTGCGGTTTCACAACAACGTGTCGGAATCAACGAATCAACAGAGATGATCTAATTTTTTTCTCTTCAGCTGCAAAAAGTCTGAATCTCTCAAATCTCATCTAAACGGAAAAGTGTCTCCTTTACATGCTGCAGTACCTCTCTGTGTCCTATAGGTGGTGGTAGCCACCGTGGCGTTTGGTATGGGCATCGACAAACCTGACGTCAGGTTCGTCATCCACCACACCATCAGCAAGTCCATCGAGAACTACTACCAGGAGAGCGGGCGAGCGGGTACGAGTGATTCTCCGGTTTCAGGACGAGGGTTCGAACAGTTTTAGGTCTGAGCAGAAGAACAAGAACACGGATTTTCAGATGATTCTCTGTCACAGTGACCTCGTCTGAAACGGTTTTATGTTTTTAGTTTTACTCACGTGAAGTTCAGCTTCTCAACAACAGACTTTCAGGAGGAGTTAAATCAGAGATCAGCGAATAACGGCAAATCTTTACACGACTTCACTCAGGTTAGAGTACCAGTTAATCCCAATACAGATGATTAAAGTGTGTGTGTGTGTGTGTGTGTGTGTGTGTGTGTGTGTGTGTGTGTGTGTGTGTGTGTGTGTGTGTGGTCTGCAGGCCGAGACGACCGTCCAGCCGACTGCATCGTCTACTTCGGTTTCTCCGACATCTTCAGGATCAGCACCATGGTGGTGATGGAGAACGTCGGCCAGCAGAAGCTGCTGCAGATGGTCGACTACTGCCAGAACGTAGACAGGTAACATGCACGCACACACACACACACGCACACACACACACATCCTCTCAGTTCTCCACACTGAGTGTTTTTCTCCGTGTGCAGGTGTCGGCGCTCTCTCATGGCGGTTCATTTCGATGAGGTCTGGGACGACGAAGGATGCGACCAAATGTGCGACACCTGCCGCCATGCCAAAGGTGTGTTCCTGCGTGTGCACGTTTAATGACTGCATGTGAGACGCTGCAGATCTCAGAAAGACAACAGTTTCCTGTCAGAGGAGGAAAAATCAACCACTGCAGAGACACACGATGAAAGTGAAAGACAGGGACAGACTGAGACATACAGAGACAGAGACAGACAGGGACAGACAGGGACAGACAGAGACAGAGACAGACTGGAACAGACTGAGACATACTGAGACAGACAGAGACAGACTGGGACAGACAGAGACAGACAGAGACAGACTGGGACAGACTGAGACAGACTGGGAGAGACTGAGACAGACTGGGACAGACAGAGACATACTGGGACAGACTGAGACAGACTGTGACAGACGGGGACAGACAGACTGAGACAGACAGAGACAGACTGGAACATACAGAGACAGACAGAGACAGACTGGGACATACTGGGAGAGACTGAGACAGACTGGGACAGACTGGGACAGACTGAGACAGACAGACAGAGACAGACTGAGCCATACTGGGACAGACAGAGACAGACTGGGACATACTGGGAGAGACTGAGCCATACTGGGACAGACAGAGACAGACTGGAACAGACTGAGACAGACTGGGACAGACAGAGACAGACTGGGAGAGACTGAGACAGACTGAGACAGACAGAGACAGACTGGAACAGACTGAGACAGACAGAGACAGACTGGGACATACAGAGACAGACAGAGACAGACTCGGACAGACTGGGACAGACAGAGACAGACTGAGACAGACTGGGACAGACAGAGACAGACTGGAACAGACTGAGACAGACTGGGACAGACTGAGACAGACAGAGACAGACTGGGACATATGGGACAGAGAGATATACTGAGACATACTGGGACAGACTGGAACATACAGAGACAGACTGAGACATACTGGGACAGACTGAGACAGACTGGGACAGACAGAGACAGACTGGAACAGACTGAGACAGACTGGGACAGACAGAGACAGACTGAGACAGACAGAGACAGACTGGAACAGACTGAGACAGACAGAGACAGACTGGGACATACAGAGACAGACAGAGACAGACTCGGACAGACTGGGACAGACAGAGACAGACTGAGACAGACTGGGACAGACAGAGACAGACTGGAACAGACTGAGACAGACTGGGACAGACTGAGACAGACAGAGACAGACTGGGACATATGGGACAGAGAGATATACTGAGACATACTGGGACAGACTGGAACATACAGAGACAGACTGAGACATACTGAGACAGACTGGGACAGACAGAGACAGACTGGGACAGAGTGAGACATACTGGGACAGACTGGACTTTGTTCATTAGGCTCTTAAATAAGAAAGTCTTTCCAAGTTCCCATGTGACCTGATTCCCTGCAGACTACAGCACAGTGGACATTACCCAGCATGCCCGGCAGGTGGTCGAGATCGTGGAGCTGGCGACGTCGCTGGACGAGAAGCTGACCCCCCTGAAGCTGGTGGAGGCGTGGACGGGGAAGGGTCCAGCCAAACGCAGGAAGATGATCCAGACCACCTCGCTGTCCCGTCTGCAGGCTGAGGCCGTGGTGGTGAAGCTGCTGCTGCTGGGATACCTCAGGTCCGCCCTCCTCTTCATCCTCATCTTCATCATTTTTCTCATGTGTTTAATTCTTATTGGCTCGACTCTCTCAGTTTGTTTTCAGCCAATAGCAGCAGGTTTAAATAAATGTAGTCTTTATAACCTTTTATCGGTTTCCCTCAGACGTCCGTCAGGTTTCTGGAGGTCTTGTTTGTCAGTGAGTTTCTCAGGTGTGTGACCTCCACCTGTGCCTTCTCCTCAGGGAGGACTTCAGCTTCACTCCCTACACCACCTACTTCTACCTGAAGCTGGGCCGCAAAGCTCCTCTGCTGAAGAGTCCGACTCACACGGTCAGCATGACGATGAGACAAACATCTGCAGCCGTAAGTAAACGCCGCCCGGCGTGACGACAGGAGAACCTCGTTTTATAGTTTTGACCGTTTAGAAAAAGTGTTTGTGATATCTGAGATGTTCCTCCAGTCGGTCTGCTCTCTCTGTGAAGTTTTTTAACCGTTTCTTCTTCTTCCACTGAAACGTTGTCGTGTCTTTCCTCTGTGTTTGAAATGATCTCTCTGTTTCTGTAAATCCTCTCAGGTAAGTCTGTGAATCTCACCTCAGTGCTGTTGTGACTCTGATTCTGTTACTCTCAGTCTTTGATTTAGTTTTTTAAGATTTTACAGTCTGTGAAGTTTTAGATTAACCTTCATAAATCTACTGACCACGCTCATCAGCAGCGCTCTAACACGGTGACTCCTGCAGCTGTAGTCGTAGATCATCTCAGTCTTCGATCTGAAATCACTTCACTGAAGAGAACAATGATGGAGGTCTTTTTAAAGTGTAAAATCAGACGAATCAGTTTCACTCTGAGGGATTAGAGACGGTTAATAAATGAAAAATGAGGAGACGCTCAGCCGCTGGGATTCTGTGTCCGTGTCCTGGTCCCCCTCCCTGTCGTCTCTGAACCCTCTCAGGTAAAGCTTGTTGTTAATGACCCGCAGGGAAAAGCCAAAGAGGGAAAGAGATCAGTGCAAAGTGCTGGAGACGCCCCCGTGTCCAAGAAAGTCAAGACAGGCCTCCCCTAACCCCCCAAAGCCGAGGACGAGCAGACAAAGTACAGTCCATCCTTCCTTCCTCTGTTTCCTGTCCTCACTCTGACCTCATGATCCAGAGAGTCTGAAGCATGGCACCGCAGAGAAAAACTGTCCGAACCAGCGAGACACGGAGGCATCACCTCCTCCTCCTCCTCCTCCTCCTCCTCCTCCTCCTCCTCCTGCTGTTAGTTTTTTTATTTAACTTGATCTTTAAAGACAAAAACAAAGTTTATTAAGATGATTGACAACTTCGGCTCCATCAGAGAGAGTGGGACGCTGTGGATCAGGGGTGGGAGGAAAAATCGTGTTTTTTTGTTTTACAATTTTAAAATTGACTTTTTTTTTATTTTTCAAATTTAAGAATAAATCTTAAAAACTGACCTACATGTGATGTGTGTTTTTGGGGGAATCTGGTTCCTTGAACAGTCCGTAGACGATCATAATCAGTCAACTGTTTCACAAAAACAACTGTTTAAAGATCGAGAAAATCGACAATATCGTAGAATCGTAATTTAGATCGAATCGGCATCAAAATATCGTGGAAGATTCGAATCAGGAGAAAAGCAGATCGTCCCAGCCCGACTGTGGATGTTGATAAAATCTGGTTTTCAGGTCATTTAAAGTTTTAGAAACAGAAGTTTAAAATGTTTAAACTGGAAAAAAAAAGATCTAATATTTATGAAAAGATGATTTTATGTCAGCAACAGGTTTCTAAAAGTCCAGACAGGGACGAGTAAACTAAGACTAGATGGTCCTGATCTTCAGGGTCTTAAAAACAGACAAACTCTGGAGTGGAAATCACTTTAAAACCCACTGACTGTGAACACAGACCATCACTGCGTTTGTTTGGAAAGGACAACAGTTGTCCTTTCAACGTAGAACTGGAAATCATAGATGCTGCATCCTCAGTTTTAAACAACAGGTTTAGGAGCAACATCTGCGTCCATCCAGACAAAGAGTTTTTTTTAGGGAAGACCTTCAGATGATCCCAAACCACATTCTGGCTCTGGCTGAGAAGAGTCCTGGACTGAGGCGGTCCTGATTTGTCCCCTATAAGGAGGATCGTGACCCTGAAACCTGTTGGTGACATCAAACTAAAACTTCGACAGAGTTTTAGGGCCACAAGACTCCACAGTGCAGACTCCACATGTTGTTTTTTTATTCACTGATTTTCAAACATCAGAATCTGTTTTTACGGACGTCGTCGGCCCCGTCGTCGGCCCCGTCGTTGACCCCGTCGTTGACCCCCGTCCCTCCTCTCATGATCAGCTGGTTTTTGTCTCTCTGATTCGGACAGTTTTATCTCCTCAGTCTCTGCTCACAAACTTCAGAGCATGCTGCCTCTAATGTTACTAACATTTCATCACGCCGCCGCCGCCGCCTCCGCTAACCTCAGCCTCTCAGTCAGACTCACTTCCTGCAGAGGAAGGCTGAGCCGGACTTCATGGATCTGGTCCTGGGTGGTGTTTTTTTAAGGGTTATGGACTCTGAGGTGTGTCTGAGATGATCGACTGTTTTCTGACTCTTGGTTTCATGGTTACAGGAAACACCCGCTGCTGACCCTGATGAAGCGACCTTTGACCCTGTTGTCATGGGCGGAGGCTGCTCTCCTCAGCCCAAACAGAAACTATTTAAAGACCAGAGAAACCGGTCCAAAAAACAGGACCTGAAACCTTCAAACCAGACAGAGAGAGTGAAACCGCAGCTGCAGGACGAGTGTGGCGAGGAAGAGGAGGGTGAGGAGGAAGAGGAGGGTGAGGAGGGTGAGGGGCGGTCCGGTGAAGCTCAGCACGTCATCGAGGTGGAGATTAATATCATAGAAAACAGTGATGTCCAGAAAACACCCTCAAAACCAGTCCGTTATAAACGCAGATCCCCCGCCCCTCAGAGAGGGCGTAGGAAACCCCGCTCAGACTCAGCAGGAGGAGCAGGCGGAGACTCGGCCGCCAACACGGCGCCCAGCTCTCCGTCTCAGGCCTCCTTCATCTCTGAGAGCGCCGCTGAGGAGCTCTGCAACCTCAGGAACTACTACAGCAAACAGCTGCGGAGGATCAACTACATTTCCCATGAGTACCTGGGGCAGCCTGCAGAGACGGGAGTCCTGGCGTGTATCAGGGAGCCTCTGAGGAGCCTCCGTCTGCCGGGCAGGGTGACCATCGCCGAGACGGCCCGCAGCCTGTGGACCCGAGTCAGCGGCAGGAGGAAGCTGATCCACCGATGACGTCAGACAGACAGGTGTGTTTACAGAGACACCTGTCCACACCTGCTGTGACCTCAGAGGTCTGATCAGCTGACCCAGGTGAGCGACTCTGGAGCCTCCTGGTGTTTCTACCTCAGACTCATGGATGTGTTCAGGTTTTAGTAAGAAGGTTTAAAGGGATAATCCAGCGTAGAATTAATTTAGGGTCAAACCCACCGTAACACCGAGTTAGACAACCGTCGAGAGATGAATGTTGTCGACCGCTTGCTTCTCTAGTTATACAAGCTACTGTAGTAAAATGAAAAGGTAAAGGTGTTTTTATTGAGCTGAATTATCAATAAAATCATGATTTTGTTAACAGGTATGGATTTATGTGCTGTCGAGTTAATATATTTGAACAAGAGCACAGTAAAGTTAAATCAGCTAATTTTCCAATGAGGTTCTGTTACTGAACAGAACTACACCATGTTCTACTGAGGTTAGTACATATAGGGTCACAGACATAGTACTAGACACCAAACATCTTTTTAACTTTGACTCATTTCTTTAGCAAAGAGACTAAACACAACTCACCTACTCTCTTCCAGCAGACGCTTGTTTGTAGAGAGACCTCAGGCCAGTCTATTACAGACTACAGCGGGGTGCCGCAGCTCAAGGAAGAACGTTTATGATCATTTCTTCATGGAAATACAATCAGACTGAGACGCTAAGACAGAAGAACTACCGCGTCTGTAAAATGATTAATATGATTATTACTTCAAGGAAATGATAAAGAAATGATCATAAATGTTCCTCCTTGAGCTGTGGCACCCCGCTGTAGTCTGTAATGGACTGGTCTGAGGTCTCTCTACAAACAAGCGTCTGCTGGAAGAGAGTAGGTGAGTTGTGTTTCTGTTAAAAAATGAGACTGTTGTATCCTGCGGTCGTTACTAAAGTTGGTATAACTAGAGAAGTAAGCGGTCGACAACATTCATCTCTGGAGGGGGGGTCTAACTCGGTGTTACGGTGGGTTTGACCCTAAGTTAACTTTACGCTAGAATATCCCTTTAAATAATCAGATTGATCAGAGTTAATGGAGGAGAAGATCTCAGCTGTTCAGGAGAGACTTCTCTGATGTTTGAGTTAGTGTCTGTTTGTTTGTTTGTTTGTTCAGCTGCTGTAAATCCTTTCAGTTTGTTCCTGTATATTGATGATCAGAAAATACCATGACTTAATCAATAATAAAGGTTAGATCTTTTCTCATTATATTCTGTATTTTCTTTTTGTTTCATTGCCTTTATAGTGTTGTAATAATGCCGTTCATATTACAGCAGGTCAGATTCAGGGTCAGGGTTCAGGTCTGGGTTCAGGTCTGGGTTCAGGTCTGGGTTCAGGTCAGGGCTCAGGTCTGGGTTCAGGTCTGGGTTCAGGTCTGGGTTCAGGTCTGTGTGTAGGTCAGGATGCTTTGGTCAGTTCCTCTGCAGCAGGATGTGACTGAGTCTCCATCTGTAGTTTCGTTAGAAAACAGGAAATCTTGAGCAGACTTTTCTTCTTCTTCACGGAGCTGCTGATGTTTTTGTCTCCTCTCGTTGAGATTATTGTAACGCCCTGCTCTCTGGCCTCCCAAAAAAGAACTTACAGACACTTCAGGTTTTACAGAATTCAGCTGTAAGAGTTCTGACGAGGGTCAGAGGGCGAGTTTTAGCGTCGCTGCGTTGGCTCCCCGTCTGTTTCAGGATTGATTTTCAGGTTCTTCTTTTATTAGTTTTTAGATGTATTAATGGTCTTGGCTCCTCTTATTTATCTGACTTACTTTTATCATATAAAGCCTCACGACCTTTTAACCTTTGAACCCAAAGTTAAAACAAAAACACACGGGGAGGGAGGCGGCGCTCAGTTTCTCTGGTCCCCGGTTGTGGAACAGCCTGATGGAGATCCTCAGGACCACAGAGACTGTTGATGTTTTTAAGAAGAGGCTCCAGACTCACTTTTTTAACCAGGACTTTTCTCTAACTACCTTTTTATATTTCTCTTATTGCAAATGTTCATTTTAATCAAAATTCTTAATTTTTTCTTTAATGTCATTTTATTAATTATCTCTGTTCTTAGTCTTTTTTTAATTCCCATCATAGAGGTTTTTACTTCTTTTACCCCTTTTACATGGTAAAGCGCTCTTACTTATCTGTTCATTTAATATTATTTTATTATTTTAGTCCATCAGGTTTTACTCTTCCTTTGAACTATTTTTAATTAAATTTATTTTATTTTATTGTTTAAGTCCATCAGATTTTAGTCTTTCTTTTAACTATTTTTAATTAATTTTTATTTTATTTTATTGTTTTACTCCATCAGATTTTAGTCTTCATTTTAACTATTTTTAATTAATTAATTTATTTTATTTTCTTGTTTTCGTCCATCGGGTTTTACTTTTTCTTTTTAACATTTTATTTTTAATCTTTTATCTCCATGTTTCCTAAAGGTCGCTCCTTCCTCACTCATGTCTCGGTGCCGGGTCATCTCTCTTTAACTATATATCTAAAATTCTCACTCTGTGTGTGTTTGTGTGTGTGTATGTGTGGGTGAGTGAGTGACTGACTGAGGGTGGGTGTGTGTCTTTGTGTGTGTGTGTGTGTGGGTCCTGAAAAGTTCCGTATAAATAAAGTTGAATTTGAATTTGTGTTAGTGGAGCTGGAACAGCCGCCTGTGTCCGCCTGTTAGCCTGCAGCACCTCCACCTGTCAGAAGTCTGTTACTGCACCCACCTGCCTCCTCCTCCTCCTCTGCAGGGATGGAGAGTCACAGAACAAACGCTGCCCTCCATGAACCAGCATGTGAGGATTATTTCAGATATAATCCTCTCTGACAGCTTCATCTGGAGCTCCAGTCTGGATTATGTCCTAACCTTTGGTTCGTTTGTGATTGCTCATTAGTGAGGCGGACTCGTGGACATGTCCTCTCTCTGTGTCCTGATGAATCTCTGATAGTTTGAGTTCAGAAGGAGGCGAACATCTCTGAAACTCTGAGATCAGCAGGAGTGGAGACGTGAAGAAAACAGGAGAGCGTCGTCTTCCCTTTTAACTCCTTACCTCCTCTGCTCCTTTCCTCGACTCGCCCCCTCCTTCCTCGTCTCGGCTGCTTTTACTCCCATCTTCTCATTTCCTCCTCTCCTTCTCTTATTTCCTCTCCTAGTCTCCTCTCTCCTCCTGAAGTCTCCTTTAACCGCCAGAGTTGTTCCTTCACTCCCTGACAGCTGACTGATCAGCTGATGCCGTCATCTCACCCTTCTTTCCTCGTTCCCTCTCTCCTCTCTTCATACATCTCTGGTGGGAGGGAATAAGACACTAGTGAAGGATACAAGGATGCAAGTCTAGGGAGCAGGGAAATGGCTCTAGTCTTCCTTTGGTTTATTTCCTTTCTTAGTTTCCTTTCCTTAACTCCTTCTGTTCTCCTTTCCTCTTGTTTCCTTCATAGTTTTTATCACTTTGCCTCCTCTAATCCTCTCCTTGTATCCTAACCCTCTATCCTTGCTCCCTCTCCTCTTGTCCACTTCTGCCCTCACCTGTTGGTACCTGGATTTTGCTCTGGATGATGAAGATGATGAAGATGGTGACAGCTGGAGTCTGTGTGAATAGAACACTTCCTGTTGACTTCACGTATCTCGTCACCATCATCGTAAATTTACGACTTTAATCTCATAGATTCAGAATTTTCTCAGTTTTGTTCTCATAGATTTTCTGATTTAATCTCATGAATTAAAAACTTTATTCTCATTATAACGAACGAGACTAGAGCTGTAGATTAAAGACGTCAGTCTCAAAAATGAACCACTCTAATCTCCGAGATTAAAACTCTACTCTGGAGATGAGACTTTCTTCTCATCAGTTTTTAATATTCATATTTTAGTCTTGACTTTTTTAACTTTGATTGTTTAGATTTGTGATATTAACACCATAAATTTACATCTCTTAAAATAATAACTTTATCATATTTTTTGTGTGAATTTTTGAATAAGAACTTTAATCTTGTAAATCTAATTTAATCTAATTTACCTCATAAATCTTATTGATTAATAACTTTTTAATTTTTAATATTACAGCTTCATTCTCATAGATTTTGGATCTTCACTCGTATATTAACACGTCTTGTACATTTTTAATCTCAGTGTCGTGAATTTCAGACCTCTATCATGGATTATAAAACTCATAATTTTGGGGGTAAATCTGCTAAATTTACGACTTTAATCTCATAAATCTTGAAGTAAATTCTTGTGACTCTTTTCTGTGTTCAATTTATAATAATATTCTCATTAAATAAATGTTTTTTTTAATCTGTTGTATTTTCTTAATTGTTTTCAGTCGATTCTGTAAATTTCAGATTATAATCTCATGGACCTTTAACTGTATTCTGGTAATAACCGTCTCTCATTTTAATGTTGTTTTCTCAGTATATTTCCTCTGTGTTCTTGTTGTTGTCTGATGATAATCCCGTAAATGACCTCCACGTTAGTCCCCGACTCTCTGATGTTCCTCTGAACTCGTATTTCTCTGCTCCTGCTGTGACAGATCCAGGTCTTCCTGTTGGTCCAAACCCTGTTTCATGTCGAGTAAAAATATCTCCACAGATGAAACTCTCCGTCTGCAGACTGATTAATAAATCCGCCTCAAACATTTACACCTTTCCCTGGAGTTTGATCTGAGAGGAAGCTCCTGATCTCCTCCTCCTCCTCCTCCTCCTCCTCACACGCTGGATCTCCTGAGGTGAGGCTCCTGCAGAGATAACTCTCTGCTCCTCGGTCTGATCTGTGTTTTACATTTTAGCTTCTTGTTTCTTCACTTTTTATCTGCTGTTTCCTCAATTCTTTGTGTTTTTTTTTTAACCTCTTTTCTTCTTCAGGAGGATCCCTGCAGACGAGCCGCTCGCTCAAACTGTCAACATCAGAAAGAAGAAGAAGAAGCTGCTGTAGAGATGTGAGTCAGTTTAGACACACAAACACGAGCTGTGAACTCATCCTTCAACCCTGAACACACACACACACACACACACACACACATCCTCAGAGATGGATCTGAGCTCAGAGGTGGTTAATTCCTCAGGTGTGGATAAACCCTCTCACCTGTCGCTCTCTTCAGATAAACTCGGATCATGTCGTGTGGAGGATGATTTTTTTTGTTGTTGTTGTTGTTGATGAACGTGAAGAAAACAGGGATAAAAAAACTGCAAACAAAACAGGCTGAAATATTGATGAACAGACTGAAAATACTGATTTATCCTAAATATTCATTCAGAGATCAGTCAGGATTATAAATCCTGATTTAACGACTGAAATCCTTTTATCGCCTTTTGTATCATATTCGACACATAATTTTATAAACTTCCATCAAATCAATATGATCAACAAATGACTAAAAAAACACCTGAATACAGTCTGATAGATGATAAAAACGTCCTCTTGTAGTTTATAAGTTTCCAAAAACATCTAATGTATCAAACGAGATCAATAAATATATTTGTTCAATTTTTAAAGGTGGTGTAGACATGTAAGACCACATGGATCCATGACCCAGACGGAGCGGTAACATGACATCCAGCAGAAACAGACACAATAAAGACAAACAGACGAGGTGATTTCAGTGACTCAGTTTGAGGATTTTTATGATTTTTTTACCCACAATCAGAGCTGAGTCAGAAACATCCAAACAGTCGGACTAATAAATGTGATTATTATTATTAGAGTGATTGAAAAGCTCATAACAACATGTAGATCTGTCCAAAGTCTGATTCTAGATGTCTTTACAAACACACTGATCCAACAGAAGCAGACAGAAATATCCATCGATCACATGAACACAAATATTCAGCAAACAGAGAAAGAAACAGATCATCTGAAGAGTTTTTGGGGACGACTGGAAAGACTTTAGACGCTTGGATTTGGGACAGGAAATAAGGTCGTCCTTTTTCTGTGATTTTGACCTCACTTTTTTCTAAAGTCTCAGACCTTCAACATCTGCACCAACTGAAGGTGATTTGAACAAACCATCATCTTGATGTTGTTGATATCAAACTTGATGAAGATTTTTCAACATGAGAAATACAAACAATCAAAGTTCTCCACAATCACTGTCCTTAAAGCTGCGACCAAATCAGCATCTTTAGAAAAGAATCAAAAAGCTGAAATGAAGAACTAAACCCAGAGTTTTTGGTGAGACTGATCCACAAACATTTACAAACCAGAACATTTCAAGAGTTCAAGGATCTCAGTCCATGATTTTGGTCTGATGGACTCAAAATTCTCTTTACTTCACTTCTATAAACTCAGCAGAGTCTCCATCACTGCAGCCTAACATCAGTCCAGCATGTAGAGGTTCAGTGAATGTGGTCTGGACTCTGTGGAGGAGAGTCATGGTTTCAGAGACGCTGTAGAAGGACAGAATACCTGCTCTGTGATCCAGGTACACTCCTACTCTGGAGGACGGAGGAACTGAGACACGAGTGAAGACTCTGTTGTGAATAAATCCATACCTGTCTTTAGAACAGACTAACGTCCAAGATTTGTTATTGTTTCCAAAGAAACTTTTTTCTAACCCCCTTTCTCTCCTGATAGTCTTGTATGCGACTGCTACACTAACCCCGCCCCCTCTCCAGTCCACCTCCCAGTAACAACGTCCAGTCAGACTCTCTCTACTCAGGACCTGAACATAATAATAAGTGAATCTGTCTGGATGATCAGGATAAGACTGTAGTCGTTTTGTAAATGTTGCTCTTCTGTTTCCATCAGATAATTTCAGTCGTCTGTTTACTGTGTTTGGATCCAGTGTGATTCTTTGTGAATATCTTAAGAAACCAGCTCTGGTCTTGGGTTCTGCTGGTCCTGGTTCTGGTTCTAACAGTAAAACATCCACATCAGTCACTGCCTGTGAGACGTTTGTCCACGTCTCTGTCAGAAGATCCTGGAGTTTCTCTCTGAGCTCTGACACAGCTGCTGTCACCTCCTCAAAGTATCTCAGAGGACGGATGTTGATCCTGGATGAGTCTGCAGGTTGACCCGGTTCTGACAGTGAGGGGTAGCTGTGCAGAAACTGGTTGTGGTCCTCTGTGAGTGAGAGCTTCTGCAGATCAGCGTCTTTCCTCTTCAGCTCAGTGATCTCCTGCTCCAGTTTCTCCTGAAGTTCTTTGACTCGACTCACTTCACGTTCCTGCTGGGATCTGACCTGCTGCTCCACGTCAGAGCGGCGTTTCTCCATCAGACGGATCAGCTTGGTGAAGATCTCCTGGCTGTGCTCCACAGCTTTATCAGCAGAGCCGTTGATAGCCTCCACCTCCTGTTGGAGCAGCTTCACATCTTCTTCTCTGTCCTGGATTCTCTGCTGGATGTTTTCTCGACTCTCCTCCAGCTTCTTGGAGGGCTCCACCAGCTTGTGTTTCTTTAATGGAGTAACTTCATAATGAGGCTGGAGGTGAATCTGACAGTAAGAAGCCAGACATCGCAGACAGGACTTGACAGATTTCCGTTTTCTCCCACTGCAGGAATCACAGGCCACATCTTCAGGTCCAGCCTCAGAGGAACCATCAGGAGCAGCTTGGAGTCCGCTCTTCTTCACTTCCTCCACTAAACCTGCTAACATGGTGTTTTTCTTCAGGACAGGCCTCGGTCTGAAAGTCTCTCTACACTGAGGACAGCTGTAGATCATCTTCTCATCCTCATTATCCCAGTGGGATTGAATACAGCTCATGCAGAAGCTGTGTCCACAGGAAACAGTCACCGGATCCTTCAGAAGATCCAAACAGATGGAACAAGAGAAAGACTCACGGTCCAGATGA
>OY660867.1:36162240-36169740 GCA_962446985.1 Xyrichtys novacula
CTTGTTGACTGTTTTTTGTTGACTGTTTTTTGTTGACTGTTTATGGTTGACGTTTTCTTGCTGACTGTTTTCTTGTTGACTGTTTATGGTTGACTGTTTTCTTGTTGACTGTTTTCTTGTTGACTGTTTTTTGCTGACTGTTTTCTTGTTGACTGTTTTTTGTTGACTGTTTATGGTTGACGTTTTCTTGTTGACTGTTTTCTTGTTGACTGTTTATGGTTGACTGTTTTCTTGTTGACTGTTTTCTTGTTGACTGATTATGGTTGACGTTTTCTTGCTGACTGTTTTCTTGTTGACTGTTATCTTGCTGACTGTTTTTTGTTGACTGTTTTTTGTTGACTGTTTTCTTGTTGACTGTTTTTTGTTGGCTGTTTATGGTTGACGTTTTCTTGCTGACTGTTTTCTTGTTGACTGTTTATGGTTGACTGTTTTTTGCTGACTGTTTTCTTGTTGACTGATTATGGTTGACGTTTTCTTGCTGACTGTTTTCTTGTTGACTGTTTTCTTGTTGACTGTTTTCTTGCTGACTGTTTTCTTGTTGACTGTTTTGGTGTTGACTGTTTATGGTTGACTGTTTTCTTGTTGACTGATTATAGTTGACGTTTTCTTGCTGACTGTTTTCTTGTTGACTGTTATCTTGCTGACTGTTTTTTGTTGACTGTTTTGGTGTTGACTGTTTATGGTTGACTGTTTTCTTGTTGACTGATTATAGTTGACGTTTTCTTGCTGACTGTTTTCTTGTTGACTGTTATCTTGCTGACTGTTTTTTGTTGACTGTTTTTTGTTGACTGTTTTCTTGTTGACTGTTTTTTGTTGGCTGTTTATGGTTGACGTTTTCTTGCTGACTGTTTTCTTGTTGACTGTTTATGGTTGACTGTTTTTTGCTGACTGTTTTCTTGTTGACTGATTATGGTTGACGTTTTCTTGCTGACTGTTTTCTTGTTGACTGATTATGGTTAACTGTTTTCTTGCCGACTGTTTTACGTTGACTGTTTTGTTGTTGACCATTTTCTTGTTAACCGGTTTGGTGTTGACTGTTTTCTTGTTGACTGTTTTCTTGTTGACTGATTATAGTTTACGTTTTCTTGCTGACTGTTTTCTTGCTGACTGTTTTCTTGACTGTTTTCTTGTTGACTGTTTTCTTGTTGACTGTTTTCTTGTTGACTGTTTATGGTTGACTGTTTTCTTGTTGACTGTTTTCTTGTTGACTGATTATGGTTAACTGTTTTCTTGCCGACTGTTTTATGTTGACTGTTTTGGTGTTGACCGTTTTCCTGTTGACCGGTTTGGTGTTGACTGTTTTCTTGCTGACTGTTTTCTTGCTGACTGTTTATGTTTGAGTGTTTTCTTGCTTGTGTCGGCAGTCGTGGCCAAAGGAGGATTCAGACAATTTTCCGAACTTTCTGGTTGGTTTCTACTGTCCGATATTGTAGCACGCTAACTTTGTTTGGGCTCCTGAACGACACGGGGGAGCAGCGTCTGCCTCACAACCAATCAGGTTAGAGGAGGTGGAGAATGTCTTTGTTTACAGTCAGAAAGAGCGGACCGCTCAAAAATGTTCAAATGTTGACGACACAGACAGAGGAGAACACAGAGATATCGATATATTACCAAATGTCATCAATAACTAATCACTATTGACTGATATTAGAAGATTTTTTGTATTAAAACCACAAAATAAAAAGAAGCTTCTTTAACAGAATTCTGTCTACCCCACCTTTAAGGACATTTTGATTATTTTGGTTTTCAGTATTAAATGAAATAAACATTTCAGCTCAGTTCTGATGATCATGTTTTAAAGATCCTGAGGGACTAAATTAGGATCCAAACTGAGATCTGACTCAGAGGGTACCTGGTTCCTGGAACTACGAGGGAGTCTCTGTAATCAGTTTAGGATCACCAGTTCACCTCATGAACGGATTTCTGGACTTTGAGAGGAAGCCCAGGAGACCCACGAGGACCCACACATGCAGGAGGAGAACACACAAACTCCACAGAGAGAAAGGTTCCTGTCTGGTCGGAGATTTGAACCAGGAACCTTCTCGCTGTGAGAGAAAGTGAATCATCAGCAGCTTCTTCTTCAGTGAGTCCAAAAGAGTAAACTGTCTGACACCTCCTCTGTCTGTGTGTGTGTGTGTGTGTGTGTGTGTGTGTGTGTGTGTGTGTGTGTGTGTGTGTCCTCTGTCTGAACCCTCTCTGTCTCAGAGCGGCTGACTGATCTCAGATCAGCGCAGAATCAGTCAGTAAGCTGAAGGTCTGATGATGAAGCAGAAGCTCCTCGTCAGTTCCCTCAGACTCAGGTTCAGGTTCAGCTCTGCGGTTCGACCTTCCTCCACCAGAGGGCGCTGTTCCCCACTCTGTGAGCCGGCTGAACTCTTCCACCCCGGTGCTGCTCGGTATTCTGCAGCCGTGTGTGTAATTGTTTTGTATTTAGTGAGTGTTTCAGAAGAGTGAAGCAGACGATGAGCGCTGACTGCAGATGCTGAGAGATTTGTCTGAGTTTGACCCTCAGAGAGACTTCTGGATTTAAATGATTTCTGTCATTATCAGGGAGCTGAAACCCCAAATCCTCTGTCATGTTGGATAAAATGTCCACCTAATGGACTGTGAGACGGGCTCAGAGCTACTTCATCTTTATTGATTTGCTCTTTGGGAAAGTTTTTGGACTCATAAGAGACAGATCTGAGACGGGGAAGGTTTATATCAGCCCTGCAGAGACAGAGATCCTTTTAGCTCCTGGAGATATGATGTGATTTTAATCTGACTTCATGATGTTTCCTCCTAATACGCTGAGAAACGTCTGCTGTCCGACATCGGCACCACAGACGAACACCGAACAACTCTCTGACCCGTTCACAGACAGGAAACATGGCGGTGATTGTTCGGGGTTTGAGCTCGGTCTCAGGGAAACGATTACCTTTCATTAGTCCTCTTAAAGCTCCTGTGAGGACTTCCTGGTGGTTAGGAAATAGACAGTGATGATTCTCTACGATGAACAAAAGCTAAATGAGAAAATTTGTGACGACACTGACGACTTTTTATTGCTGTGACATGTGCTATGTGCTGTTTCCCACTGTAAAAGGACAACAGTGTTCACTTTCACAAGAATACAATGAAATCAGCAATAATGCAAGAGTTCCCACTTTGTCCACAGGGGGCGCCAAAGTCAACAGAGACAGAAAATTCCTTACTGGAGCTTTAAAAAGTGGGAAAACAGCAGTGAAAAAAAACACAAAGGACCTTTGACTCTTAATTTGTGTACTTGTGTTATTTTTAAAACAATCTGTGCGTGTCTGTTACCTGCACAGGTACAGGTGACAGGTGAGGATATCAATAATCAGATTGATTTGGACTCAAGGTCCTAAGAGTTGAAAAGGACATCTCCATTAAAGAAAGATGAGGAGCGTCTGATTGTCTGAAAAACTGTGTGTGTGTGTGTGTGTGTGTGTGTGTGTGTGTGTGTGTGTGTGTGTGTGTGTGACCTCTGAGTGAAAACAAACTCTGTTCAGATCCAGCAGACCTCCATCACTGAAACTTTAAAAGGATATTCCAGTGTAAAATTAATTTGGGCACCTCAACACTGAGGTCTCTCTACAAACAAGCGTCTGCTGGAAGAGAGTAGGTGAGTTGTGTTTAGTCTCTTTGCTAAAGAAATGAGTCAAAGTTAAAAAGATGTTTGGTGTCTAGTACTATGGCTGTGACCCTATATGTACTAACCTCAGTAGAACATGGTGTAGTTCCGTTCAGTAACAGAACCTCATTGGAAAATTAGCCGATTTAACTTTACTGTGCTCTTGTTCAAATATACTAACTCGACAGCACATAAATCCATACCTGTTAACAAAATCATGATTTTATTGATAATTCAACTCAATAAAAACACCTTTACCTTTTCATTTTACTACAGAAGAAGTTTATTGGCCCAGCTTATAGACCACAGAGGTGGAGAAACGCCCCCGCTTAAGTTTGTTTTCTTAGGAGTTAGAACAACTGTGAATATAGTACTATGGCTGTGACCCTATATGTCCTGTTGATGAAGTTAGGTGCTGTTCTGAGCATTATTTGTGGCTATAGAGTGGCGTTTTGGTTGAGGGCGTGTCTCTCTGTATTTCTATCCTGCGGTCGTTACTAAAGTTGGTATAACTAGAGAAGCAAGCGGTCGACAACATTCATCTCTTGAGGGGGTGTCTGACTCGGTGTTACGGTGGGTTTGACCCTAAATTAACTTTATGTCGGAATATCCCTTTAAGGTGCATTCATGCTCTAAACCTCTAAAGAGTCCTCTCCATTGACAGTTCACAGATCTGGGCCAAACGTTGCAGTGCCACCTGTAATCAGAGGGGGCAGTGTTGAGCAGCATAGCCCACATTTAAATTGGACTAAAGTCAGATACTGTAGATCAGATCTGAAGTGTGCTTCATGACAGCAGGTGGAACAGCTGTTACCGGTTACAGTCATCTCTCTGTGATCAGAGAAGAGCAGCTCTTACCGCCTGTTTCTCTGCTGCTGTTACTGCAGGTAAAACACCTGAAAATGGACTCTGTGGTTAGTGGACTGAGTTCAGGTCTGTTCACACCTCCATGATGGAGAGAGAGAGGAGAGACAGATGTTCAGCAGGCCGTGATTAAAAGTGAGATAGCAGCAAATGGAGAGAGAGTCATTAATCAATGTGAACACACACACACACACACACACACACACACACAAACACACACACAGATACAGTAGTAGTTTCTCCCCGTCCTGAATGACCTCATGGTAAGGAGGAGAAGGGGGAGGGTGTCAGGCTCTTACATAAGTCCAGCCTCCCCCCCGCCCGGAGCAGCAGAGCGATCGATAAGGCCGAGCTCAGAGGGAGACGAGGAGGCAGGAGGAGGAGGAGACAGACCTGATCAAACGATCCCGAGGGAGAGAGCCAGAGCCAGCAGGGGAGAGGATTATCACGGCTGTCAGTGAATATGACACGGCGTGCTAATTAGACATGACTGGTTAGAGCGATTAGCAGAGGCAGTCAAAGGGGCAGTCAGTCACTGAAGACAGAGGAGAAGCTGCTGTCAGGAGTGAGACAGGGGACAAAAACTGGACCAACAAACTCTGAGTTTGATTATTACAGCAGAAGAAAGTCTGAGTTAGACAAAAACTGAACCCTAAACTCTAAGTTTGATTATCACAGAAGAAAGTCTGAGTTAGACAAAAACTGAACCCACAAACTCTGAGTTTGATTATTGCAGCAGACAGAGTCTTTAACGTGCCCCTAAAAACCACAACTTTGGACTTTTGAAGGAGGAGCCGGTTCAGAAGAGTCTACTAAAGACTGAGGGACAGTATAGAGATGGTCAGTATAGAGACGGTCAGTATAGAGATGTGAGAATAGAGACAGTCAGTATAGAGATGGTCAGTATAGATACAGCCAGTGTAGAGACTGTCAGTGTAGAGACGGGCAGTATAGAGCTAGTCAATGTTAAGATATCAGTCTGGATACAGTCAGTGTAGAAACAGACAGTATAGAAATGTCAGTATATAGATGGTCAGTATAGAGCTTGGTGATAATCAGTATAGATACGGTCATTGTAGATATGGTCAGTATAGAAACGGTCATTATAGAGAAGGGAATGTAGATATCGTCACTGTAGAGACGGTCAGTATAGATATGGTCAGTATAGAGATGTCAGTATAGAGACGGTTAGTGTAGAGATGTTCAATATAGAGATAGTCAGTGTAGAGCTTGGTTATGGTCAGTATAGATGCGGTCAATGTAGAGATGTGAGAATAGATAGAGTCAGTATAGATACAGTCAGTGTAGAGATGGTCAGTATAGATACGGTCAGTATAGATCCTGTCAGCGTAGAGCTTGGTGATAATCAGTATAGATATGGTCATTGTAGAGACGGTCAGTGTAGAGCTTGGTTATGGTCAGTATAGATCCAGTCAGTGTAGAGATGGTCAGTATAGATCCGGTCAGCGTAGAGCTCGGTGAGGGTCTTGTTCTGTAGTTTTTGTCCTAAACTGATGCAGGTGTGTGAGGACAGCGATAAGACTGTCATCTATCCAGAGTCTGGACCCGTCCTGAGAACAACATCAGGATGTGAGGGTCACTGTTACTGGAGCTGAGACATGTGTGGAAAGTTCTGAAAGGCTCCTGACCTTTGACTTTAGACCAGGCTGTTGTTGGGCTGAGGTACAGATGTTGTTTACCTCCTTAAATCTCACAGAGGACTGTTAAAGTAAACTGAAATAAATCCAAAGTCCTCGAATAAAACAGAAGATTTTAACTGTCAGCTCCATGTGAGCCATCATTCTCCTCTCCTGACAGACGAGCGCGAGTTTAATTCTGTCTTTTTTAGCCCAAACTTGACTAATCTCCTGTTGTTTGTTCCCTCAGGAACAGTGAAAGGACTAAATTAAAAAGTCTACATCCATACAAATGAAGCTCATTCGTTCTGCTCATTAAACATAAAACGCTGAAACACTTTCACAGTTTGTAGCCTTTCAGCTTATTAGCAGCCGTGGCTTTGTCTTTACACAAACAAGCTGATTTGTATGTGACCAGAGCGCTTACAGATATACGCTGAGGTGCTGTAGAGATAATTGAACCTGTTAGGCAGAGAGCAGGGCACAGGAAACACCTGTGGAGCTGAAAAGGAGAAACACGTGGAGAACTGCTGTCAGGAACCCTGCAGGAACACGGAGAGATGTTCACACGTATTCAACCCTCTGTGGATATGATTAGACTTTAACATCTATGTGTGTGTGTGTGTGTGTGTGTGTGTCTGCTGCACAAAGACACTGTTTGCCTATGAGCAGTTAAGCCAATCAGAACAGATCTCTGACCTTCTGAGGAACCAATCAAATTCGTCTGATGAGGGCGTAGCCTCTGGGTACAAAGATCAACTCTTCAGACACTTCGCTGAAGCTTCATCAGGTCAGTCCTCGAACCTTTAAGGTGTGTGTTTGTCAGGTGGAGGTCAGATCATCATTCCTGATGTGTTCAGGGAAGTCTGTAAATCTGAACTCTGATGGTCTCTGAATCAGTCAGAGCTCAGCTGACCTTCATACAGAGACAGAAACCCTCCTCAGATCACCAACCACAGGAGCTGGAGGTCATGATGGAGGTCATGATGGAGGACTGGGCTCCTCCTGCTTTTGCTCTCCGTACAGACTGACCACATTGATATCCAAGTTCACGTGAATCACTCAGTACGTTTACATCGGACTAAGATCATGACTTGTTTTTTTTCGCTGAATCGGAGTTTACATGCAGCTGAGAAAATCGACGTGAACATGTCCTCCTTCCCAACACTAGGGGGCGATATGGGTCTTTTCAGCGGCGCTGTTTCCGACCCCATCCAACCGTCAACAACAACAGCAGGTCGGTGTCAGACGTCAGAAGTGTCTACAACTGCTGCTGGGCGTTTTGGAGAAACAAGAAGATGGAGCATCGTACAGCATTGTTTTTGTCCGACATGATGGACGCGCTACTTTTTCTAAAGAGGAGACCAA
>OY660867.1:36174740-36187240 GCA_962446985.1 Xyrichtys novacula
TCTTTTAAAAGTTTCCTCATTAAAATAAAAAAACAACGAGGAGGAACACGGTCCGATTCTTCAATAATGAGCAGAATAGAAACAGGAAACAACATGGGACCTAAACTTTCAGCCCTGACCATCAAAAAAATAAACATAAAATTTGATGTTTCACTCTTTTTATGGTAGTTATTGTGCGCTACGTCACTGTTGTTTTTGATGGTAAAAACATAAAATCATCATATTTCCCATATAAACTGATCTGAATACATTCTTTATAGAGTCTGGACATGTCTGCGACGGAGGATTAGGACCACGTTAAGAAAGAAAATTCAAGACTTTGAGATTAAAGTCATTAACTCATGAGAATAGAGTCATAATTAAGTATTTACTTACGAGAATAAAGTAGAAATAAATCATTACTTACAAGAATAAAGTTGTAATAAAGTCCTTATGTACTGACCTGTTTAAGATGACACTTGTTGAAATGAGAGCCGTGAAGTATTTCATGAAAATGTTCTTCAATATAAGTTTCTCAAACAAGGAGAGACTTAATCATAAGTAATTATATTATCACGACTTTATTCTCATCAGTAATGATTTTAGTTCGACTTTATTCTCGTAAATTAGTGACTTTAATCTGGAAGTCTTAATCTTAATTTCTAAATGTGGCCCTAATACTCCGTCGAACATGTCAATGATGAGTTAAAGTAAAATCGATTTTGGTGAATTTACATTTTTCAGTTGTTTTAAAGTCTAGATTCTCCTCTCTTCCAAACTCCATCTTTATTTTTTTTTTAAAGCAGTTGTTTTTTATTTTAGACATTTTTAAAAATCTAAAATAATCTGACAGGGTGACGGTTTACAGCCTCCTGTCAGGTCCCCCTCAGTCCTTCGTGGTCCCGTCTCTGAATCATCTCAGAGTTTTTGATAAAATCCGTCCTGGAGATCGGACAGAGCTGCTGATCGGTTTGTTGGGCTCGGATGATAAAAGCGTGTCGACTCGTTCAGAAAGTCTTCTTCCTGCTGGAGGAGGTTTTTGTCTGAGGGTCAGATTGGTTCAGAGATCATCTCTGATCGTCTCTTTGACTTCATCTTTTTGTCAAATGGAGCTTCAGTGGAGAGACTTCATCCAGACGTGTGTTTGTCGTCGTGTTTGTGTCTTCTGTGGCGGAGGAACAGGAAGTAGAAAAACTCTAGAGCTGATGACAGTGCTAAAGTCTCCTCCGCTGACCTCCTCTGACTCCTGCTTCACACCTCCTCTCTCTAATGAAAGGTGCTGCAGTACATGAAGCGTTTTATCCGTCTTTTAATTACTGCTTTCCTTCGGAGACGTTAATTAGAGTCAGAAAAGACGAGCAGAGCTCCTCAGAGTTCAGAGGAGAGACACTTTCTCCTCCTGTTAGTCAGTTTGAGACGCCGACAGTAAACAGACGGTTTTATCTTCACATCATCTTCACTGTAAACATGTTTGACCTCAGGTCTGAGTCCTGAGAATCTAGATAACAGAGACTAGATTCATCTGCAGAAACATCTATGTCGTCTGAATCTGTACTTGTATGATTTTCTTTTTCACGTTCAGAGTTGGTGAATTTTCTCCCTTTCATGTGATGCTTGAGTCCGTCTCATGGAGCTCTTCTTATTGAATCAGGTGAGCTCTCCAGGTAATCGGAGTCAGGTGTGACTGCTCGCTCGCTCGCTCGCTCGCTCAGTGGGTCTGGACTCTTTGAAGTCCTCCCTCTCCTCTTCCCTCACGCTGACATCTGCAGAGTCTCCTGCTGCAGCTTCAGAGCTGAGAGGAAACTTCACGCTGAATGAGGAGCCGCCGCCACCGCCCCCGGACAGGAGGCCGGAGAGGAAACTGAGAGACTCAGACATTTTACCAGCAGAGACGGACTCTGGAGCAGAACATGAGACTGAAGATCTGACCTGTTTCATCCTGTAACACAGAGAGAGAGAGAGAGAGAGAGGGGGCGGGATCATCCCAGCGAGCCGCCATGGAGATTTACAGCTCAGTCTGAACCAGCTGAGACCAGGACTGGGTTTGAGGAAGGATCAAAGTCTGAGTAAGGTCAACACATGACATTTCAGGGTGGGCGGGGCTTAGACTCGTTGACTCTTACACTGTCAATCACTCAGTTCGTTTACAGTCTCAGTTTAATCAGAATAAACTCATAATTCGTCTTTTTCTCTGAATCCGACTGAATCCCCAGAGTAGAGGAGTAGCGTTGGTCTCCTCTTTAGAAAATGTAGCGCGTCCATCATGTCGGACAAAAACAACGCTGTACGATGCTCCATCTTCTTGTTTCTCCAAAATGTCCAGCAGCAGTTGTAGACACTTCTGACGTCTGACACCGACCTGCTGTTGTTGTTGACGGTTGGATGGGGTCGGAAACAGCGCCGCTGAAAAGACACATATCGCCCCCTAGTGTTGGGGAGGAGGACACGTTCACGTCAATAATTCGAAATCAAATTCCAATCTCATTATCTGGGTGTTTTAATCTCAGACTATAGTCAGACTAAGGTGTTTACATGACCTTCAGTTGTCTGGTTTTAATCGGAGTAAGGCGATAATTCTGTTTTCTCGACTGTCATGGAAACGCACTGAGTGAACGGATAACCCGATGGCGTGCGTGTGTGCGTGTCCCCTGAGCGATTCTTTGATCTCAGGATTTTGGTGAAAAGAGAGAAAAACAAACTAAAGAGGAGTAAATCTTATTCTTCATGTCCACCGTGAACACATTATCCTGAACGCCTTCATGACCTCTCATCATGATCGCCGCCCACCATCTTCATCCCCTCAGCCTGACCTCTCCCTCCTCCTCCTCCTCCTCTGCAGCAGGATCAGAGGCGTCACCTCTGAGGATCCATTACTGACTCTGAAGCTGAATCATCTTCAGAATCATGTTCTGCTGGAGGTGAAACATCAACATTTAATCACACAGAGAGGGAAGGAAGGAGGGATACAGGAAGGAGGGATGGAGAGGTGGATGAAAGAGGAAGAGGAAGAGGAAGAGCCCTCCCACCTGTTCAATTATTTGTACCTGCTCAAAGTCAACGACAGAGGATCTTGAGTTCTTCTTCTTCTCAGGAAGTTCGATCAAATTACTCGTCTTCAGGATCAACTTTGACCCCCAATACAAACAAACTTTGACACAGTTCGAACCACAGACTGTATTTACTCTGGACGACTTAGCTCCGCCTCCCGTCATTAAACAAATTTGAACCTGAAAAGTTCTCGGTATTTACGGGATTTTCTCCACTTCCTTAAACCAACATTGTTCATTCAGCAGGAGAGTCGCTGTGATGACGCTCGGCTCAAACAGCGTATCCCCCGGTGATCTACTCAATCTCTGTCCTCCCATTGGCTGTATCAGGTGTCAATCACAGAAAACATGAACCCCCTAATAACTTTTAAAAATGGAGCTGTACAGAAAAAAGAGGACTTGAGCACAAACCAGTCTGACAGTAACTACATGTCAACATCGCAACCAGGGGGGAGAAACATTTATATTCTGAGTCATTCATTTAGAAAGTTTGTCCACAGCTCCATAAGGAGGCGGGGTTTAGGACCTATACTGCAGCCCGTCACCAGAGGGCGCTGTTCTCTGAGTGGAGGAGGTAGACAGCGTCTGTTCTAGATACAGTCTCTGGTTCTGAGTGAGACGTCACCTGGGACAGGAGGGCAGACGTCCCCGCCTGAACTGATGATTCACTGATTCACTGCTTCTCCTCATTTCGACTCGTCTGTCCGTGTCTTTGGAGCTGCAGCTGTGTTTTCATTCAGACCTCCGCTCTCTCAGGTCTGCAGTTCAGACGCTGAGGTGTCTGTATGAAAAGAGTCGGGGTGTGTATCTGTGTCTTCCTCTCATCACTGGTTTTTATGTGTTTTTCCTGTCCCTGAATCAAACCCGAGGATGCTCTCCTCTCTCCTGGTTTTCTGCAGTTCCTCATCTCCTCTTCCTGTTTTGATTTGTCTTCTCGCTCTTTTTGTCGTCTTTTTACCGACTCCTCAGTGAAGCTGTTCAGAAATAAATCTGCTGCTCTAAATGCTGCTGTACTCTACATTTATGAAACATTCATGTCTGAAGCTCCTGCAGCCGCGGGGCTCAGAGGGGCACAACACAGGGACGCAGGGAATCTACATTTACTGTGTGTGTGTGTGTGTGTGTGTGTGTGTGTGTGTGTGTGTGTGTGTGTGTGTGTGTGTGTGTGTGTGTGTGTGTGTGTGTGTGTGTCTGTGTGTCTGTGTGTGTGTGTGTGCGCAGAGCTGCCACCAGGGAGTTCTACATCCTGTACTTCTATTCTTAGCTCCGTGTTTGCATGTGAACATACGTATGAAACCTGCGTGTGAACTGATCTCTCTCTCTCTTTTATATTCGTCTGTTCAGATAACAGGAGGAGGAACATTTAAAGCTGTTTTATGGAGGTTTATCTTCGGTATATTCGGGTTTTTAAAGCTCTGTCTCAGTGGTTTGTGGTGTTCGTCTTCTCTCTGATGACCTGAATCAGTCTGAACCTCGTCGGTCCATCAGTACACCTGTGTTTAAATATCAGAGCCTCCATGTGGTCTGTCGGTCTGTTGGTCTGTTGGTCTGTCGGTCTGTTGGTCTGTTGGTCTGTCGGTCTGTTGGTCTGTTGGTCTGTCGGTCTGTTGGTGTCCTCACCTGTACTGATCGGTGCCGCTGACACGCTCCATGTTTGATTTCTGCTCGGTTAGTTCACTTTTTTATACGACCTTAAATGAATTTATCGGTTGTGCTGTAATCTACGGTGGCCGAGAACTGCCACTGCTGCAAAAAAAAAAAAATGCAAAAAAAAAAGAACGCCACAACAGAAGTTACCAATGCATTAAAAAAAAAATAATAAACTGTGCAGATAAAAAAAACAAAAGCCACAACGGAAGTTAATGATGCAAAAAAAAGTGGCTTTGCAGAAAAAAAAAAAAAAAGTTACTTACTGCGACAATAAAAGGATGCAAATAAAAGAAGTCACAATGAAGGTGAGCTGTCGGGGACCAATAAAAATGATGCACCGGCACAGAAGACGACAGAAAGGTTATTATTTAATTTCACTTTGTAAACATTTTAATGTGTCATGGTTGGTTAGTCCATGTAGCGCCTGAGTCCATATGAAGTTAACACTAGTTAACACTGTTAGCTTCAGTTCATTAGCTTTCCTTATAAGCATCCTTTTATTTTCGCAGTGAGTAACTTATTTTTTTTGCATTATCACTTTTTTGTGTCGGTAACTTCCGTTTTGTTTTTTTTAATCTGCACAGTTTCTTTTTTTAATTTGCAGCGAACTTTTTTTTTTTTGCATTGCCACTTTTTTTTGTGTCGGAAACTTCCATTGTGGCTTTTTTTTTATTATTTATCTGCACAGTTTCCTTTTTTTATTTGCAGTGGGCTTCTGTTTTGTTTGTTTTTTTGCATCAATAACTTCAGTTGTGACTTCTTTTTTTGGCCTTCTTTTTTTTTTATTCACAGCAGTGGCAGTTCCAGGCCACCGTAGCAAGCAGAGACTGTAAAAACTCGTGGTCAGGACTACAGAGCGGTCACAGTTTCATGTTTACTGCTGAGCACATTAACTCAGAGCGTCGGTTATTCCTGTAGGTGAAGAGCAGCAGCAGAACTCTCCACATCTATGAAACACAGGTGGTGCAGCGAGTTTTTACACAACCACCATGATGGTGATGGTGGTGATGTCCATGTGATGAAAATGTGATGCAAATGAACCCCGAGACTCACTCAGAGGACACGGATATTTATGATCCGTGCACTAAAGGCAGCTGACACCAGAGTTTATGACCGAGGGCCGTGTGTGTGTGTGTGTGTGGAGCTGCTCCGTCTGCATGAGCGAATGAAAACGGAGGAAATGGAGGGATGGTGGCAGTGAAGGGGAGGGGGAGGTGCCAAACGTAGATGGTGAGAGAAGATCATATCACTTTGAGCTGCAGGGGTTGAGATGATGGCCCGGAGGTTTGAGACCCTCTGCATATTTAACTGTGTGTGTGTGTGTGTGTGTGTGTGTGTGTGTGTGTGTGTGTGTGTGTGTGTGTGTCAGCCTGAATTCATGGGCATGTCAGTCAGCCTGCAGGAGGAGAGAGGGAGGAGGGAGGAGGCCTGAGGAGAACATGAAATACTGTCACAATGAAGGACATGAAAACGAAGGATTCAAACAATAAAACGACAACACGACGACGACACTGTCTGTGCACAAACATTTCTGATCATTTCTTCATGGAAATACAATCAGACCGAGACGCTAAGACAGAAGAACTACCGCGTCTGTAAAATGATCAATATGGTGATTATTACTTCAAGGAAATGATAAAGAAATGATCATAAATGTTCTTCCTTGAGCTGCGGCACCCCGCTGTAGTCTGTAATGGACTGGCCTGAGGTCTCTCTACAAACAAGCGTCTGCTGGAAGAGAGTAGGTGAGTTTTCTCTCTGTAAATATTTGAGACTGAACCTCTACGGTCTGTGTCGGATGGAGATAATGACCTCTCAGTATAGAGCTGTAACTATATAGATGTCCCGGTCTGTCAGTGTCAGTCTGGACCGTCGCTCTCTGGTGTCTCCTGTCCTGATCAGCTGTAATTAAAGGACCTGTTTCTGGACCTCTTTGTGGCACAGATCCGGTCCGCTCTGAAGGTTGTGACTGTCTCCCTCTATCGCCATGGTAACCGTCCACCCATGCTGAACTTATTACTCCGCCGTCTCCTTCCCACAGACCTTGATGAGGTTCTGGACAGGCCTGCTGACATTTCTGTTGTGTCGGTAGACGCAGCGACGCCCAAATGTCAGCCCTCGCTGAAAAAGTGACAAACTTTGGTGGTTAATGTCGGCGCGTGAGACGGGTGAGAGAGTTTCCCTGCAGGTGTGATGTCTGTCATCAGGTGAGTTTACATCAGCTGACAGGAGGATGAGAGCGCAGACAGACAGATGGATCAGGCGTCTTCTTCTACACGTGCTCGTCACCTCTAAATATTTCAAAGTCATGAATAAAACATGACGGGGTTCGACGCCAACAGGTGGAGGGGAGATTGCACCGCTCTGCATCACTCCGCTCTCTTTGTCTGCATCTCTATTTCCTACATTCGATTATCTGCTTTTGTCCAAAGTGGTTAGTTTTTTTTCTCCTCATGCATCAGGAGCAATTTCAGGGCTAAATGTTCCTCTCAAGGACACATTAGAGAAGCTCTTTATGTTTTTCTCTGTTTATTTAAAGGCCGTTTTTACGAGGCAGCAGAGAGAAAAGCTGTTAATGTTTCTGGTTAACATGAAATTGATCTTTATTACTGAGGTTGTTGCTTTATTTTCTTTCAGCCTCGGTTTAATCTCGCAGAGGAAACATGATTTAAAGCTCCTGTGAGGAGAACGTCGTTATTTTTTACTGTTTATAAAACAGGCAGATATTGACATTAATGCGTCTTCATGACCAAGAGGAGTAACCGAGACCACTGCAGTGAGATTCATGGATTCTTCATGGTCACCATGTCCAGATCTAACTTCAGGTTGACCTTTAGGAGGAGGGTCTTCATGCATGTCAGCCACGTCAGCCGGACCTCCAACTCTCCAATCCTGAAACTTTAAAACAAACTCATAAACAGGCTGTAAACATGTAAATCTAAAGTCAGCCTCTAGTGGACACTCGAGGAACTGCAGTTTTTAGCACTTCAGCATCAGCAGAAGTCGCTGCTTGGTCAGTAAAAGACGAACCTTTAATTATTTTCTTCTAAATCTGTAAAAATATCATGTTGGTGTTGGTTATGATCCTGGTCGATGTTTGTCTTTGAACAGAAAAGTGATGATGAAGACGAGGAGGAAGAAGAGGCCGGCTCATGTTCTCTCATGTTCCTGTCTCTCACTTCCATCCTGATGCTCCTGGACACTCTGAGATCTACTCGGATCATTTCGAGCTTTCCTCCTCTCTGAACCTTTGAGTCGACGACCTCCAAGAGAAGCTGAAGGTCAGACGTACTTTTTCACTTTTTCTCTTTTGACTCTTTCTGGAGAAATCGAATATGCGGTCGCTGCTCCTGCAGGTTTCTCTTCGACTGAAAAGAAGAGAAGAGAAATCTGCAGAGCGTTGCCATCAGTGTTGTTTTCGTCAGGCAGGACGAAAACTTAAATGACGACGTCAGACCCCTTTTTTCCTTGACGAAAATGAGACTAAGACGAACGTCACCAAAGCTCGTAAAGACTAAAATGTGACGAAAATTGTATTGATTTTCGTCAGACGAGAACGAGACGAGACTACATTGTTATTAGGTGGACGAACAAAGTTTCAAAACATGATTTTTTTTGTCCTAACAGTCACGCCCCCATCACACACGCACCAAAAGCCTCGCTCGCTCACAGCTGCGCGCACACACTCATACACATACACAGAGCGGCAGGTGGACGAGGCGCGCACACACACACACACACACACACACACACACACCGTGGCGGCAGGCACAGCAGCGGTGCCCGGTGGCCGAAAAAAGAGGGATGATTTTTGGTCCTACTTCAGATACAGTCCAAGTGACAATAAAATAAAAGTGACAATAAAACACGGGACGGGGAGACGAGACAGACGACAGTTGAGGAGCCACAGCTTCCTCATGCTGCGGCTTCAAACTGTCGGGAAAGAACACCACGAACCTCAAAAGGCACCTTTACGTCGACTAAAACTAGACTAAAACCTTTTGAGTTTTCGTCGGACTAAAACTAGACGAAAACTATCAAGGATAGAAATGACTAAAATGGGACTAAAACGAAGAAGCATTTCGTCAAAATGACTAAGACTAAAACTAAATCTAAAATGCCTGCCAAAAACAACACTGGTTGCCATCTGAGGTGGCAACACTCTGTGAGAGGTCAGTGACTCTCTCTAGACCGGACAAGAGCTAAAAAGCCGGGTCAACATAAACGATGGGGGACGCTTGGGGATCTTGGTGACCCTGTAACCTTTCTGCTGGACAGGTAAACCGCTTTAACAAAGTAAGACAAGTGTCTGTAACAGAAGTGTTTCTTTATCCTCGTTGTACCTTTAAAACTTTAAAACAGGAAAAGACAAATCAAGAACCCCGACAGGAACAGCCGAGCAGAAGAAGCCGTCAGCTCTTCTCCCTCAAACATCTAAACCTTCAATATAAAGAGGTTAGATCAGCGCGGTGTGACCCGTGTTTGATGGGAGGATGAGCCCTGCAGCTGCAGCCATGAGACCATAAATGCTGAAAATGAAAAAAGGAGCAGAGACACGAAGCTTCAGCTCTCATCACTTCAGCTCGGAGCTTTTCTCAGAGCATGCGTGAGGACTCCTCTCATCACCAGCTGAATGACTCTGTGATAGGGAACATGTGCTGGAGGCCTTTTCATGCATATCGTCGAGAGCTTCTCCTATCTGCAGGCAAACAGCCCTATCAGCCACTCCCAGCATCCTTTGCAGTTTCAGTCATGCAGCCTGAGGAGAGCTGCCACGAAGAGTCGGGCCTCCTCTATCTCAGCTCAGCACACATCATTAAAATCCAGCTGTGGTCGAGCGAACGCACGAGGAGGAGGGGGAGGAAACAGGCGATGAAGAAAGGAGGGTGACAGAGGAGCATGTCAACAAACGGAGCTGAGATGGAGCTGAGATGGAGATGAGATGGTGTCGGATGTTCAGATCTGATCAGATGAGGATCTGACAGACAGTGAGAGAGTAATCAAGTGTTTGAAACGCCGTTTTCTGCTGTTAGTTTTAAAGATCCTGATCATCTCGTCTGTCAGGGAAAAAAAAGGACGAGGATGAATATTTATCAGAGTTTATAAAAAACCTGGTTCTGGTCTGACGGAGGAGCTGACGGAGGTTTCTCAGCTGTGCCTGTTGACACTGTGGAAAAATACTTTAGTTCTGATGTGGTAGAACTTCTCAGTCACGTTAATTTATGAAGTAAAACTGAAGATCAACTTTGAGTCCAGTTTGGATAAGAAGGGAACGTAAACTGAGTTAAAGTCCTGGTTGACGATCACACACACACAAACCCCTCCCCTCTGTGCTCCACCATAACTCCGCCCCCTGAACCTGTATCCCCTCCCCACGACACGCCTCCTCTGGCAGAAGATCCTACGCTAGCTTCACCATGTCGGACATGAACGATAAAAGGAGATAAAAATGACCTGTTCAACTAAAACTCTGCTGTCTTGGCGTCTGTTTTCTCCACCACTCCAAGGATGACCTGATGGTGATTCACGTTAGATTTCTCGTTTGGTCACATGTCCTCTCTGACTCCGCCCTTTCTTCTGTCAGTTTGCGTTTTCTTCCCACTTTTGGCGGTGCGGCGAGCAGTGTTTTTTTTTTTTTGCGTCCTTCTCCATCACAGCTCCTGGAGCTAAGCTGCTACTTTTAGCCGCTCAGAGCTCCGAGGAGGGAAGGTGATATTTTTTTTTTTTGGATGGTAGGGGAAAGTCCCGCCTCCTTTGCCTCTGATTGGCTAGAAAAGCTGGAAACGTCATCACGCGCTCAGGCCAAACGCGGGCTGTCGTCTCTGAACATCAAACAGAACGCCATCGCACTTCTGAATCTCCTAACCCGACAGACGATGACGTTTCACAGCTGTAAGAATAACCAATCAGAGCCCAGCACTTCTAGCCAATCAGAGGCAAAGGAGGGCGGGACCTTCTCCTACCATCCTACGAAAAACAAATTCATGTCCGGGACGGATGGCTCCCATTGGTCGGTGTTTTTGCAGCCCTGAACTGATTTTTTCGTTCTTTTTTCTCTTCACTTTGTGGAGATCACACTATAGGACCATGATCACCATGGAAACGAGGTTCATAATAATTAACAATCTCTCCAATCCTCAACCACGACTTTAATGAGACATCCACCAGAGTGAAGGATTGTGGGTAAGAGACTGCGGCAGGACTAACACCCAGGCTCGTTGTAACCTGATCACAGCGGAGATTAGAGTCATGACTAATGTGATTACTGTCAGTGAGGACATGACTGTGTGTGTGTGTGTGAGACTGTGATTACACACACACACACACACACACACACACACACACACGTCTTCACACTCATTGACCCTTCATCAGTCACGTCGTGTTAACCACGGCGCAGCGATGGCTCGGCTCTCGATTAGTAGTGACTGTCTGTGCTCAGATGAATCAATTGAAGTGATCGTCTGTCTCTGTCGTCTGTCGTCGTCCTGACGTCTCTGTTAAATCCTCCTCCCTCCTCCTCCTCCTCCTCCTCCTCCTTCCTTTCACTGAAAACACTTTTCCGTCTCCTCCTCACTTCACTCTCAGATACTCTCACTCTGTCCTTCAGTTTATGAAACTTCTGTCAGATTTTTCTTATTTACAGATAATTCTCACAGTTCACCCTGTTCCTTTACTAAACACGTTTTTGTAGAGGAAGGGTTTTTACGTTTTTCCTACAAATAAGAGGACGTTTCTCATTTTTCGTCTTCTTTCTGTGAAGAGACTTTCTGTCGGTCCAGGCAAGATCCATGAGTTCACAAAGACACGACTTTCTGGGTGAAATGTGCTCATTTTACGAATTTTTGAAAATTATGGGTGTGGCTAATTGGGCCATTTAGGCCACACCCACATTTACACCTGCACTGACTGTATCACCGCAATCCAGTCTAATCCACTTTACTTCTATATTATATTTAAAAAAACCTTCAAGTTTACCAAAGTGCTGCACAGTAAAGGTAAAACAACAAACAGAAAACATCAGGATAAAAAAAAACATTTAAAATGAAATAAAATTAAAGAAATAAAAGTGATAAAAGGACAGAGATCACACCACTCTGAGCTAAAAGGAATAAAAATGAGTTTTAAGTCGTGATTTAAAAGTAAAAGAGTCAGGGAGGTTTTCATCTGGACAGTTTAGGCGCCACAGCCGAGAAAGTTCAGTCGTCGCGGGTTTGTAAACGAGTTTTAGGGACGAAGAGTCGGAGCTGATCAGCTGACCTGAAGGAACATTAAAGAGGTCAGAGACGTGCTGTGGTGCTGATCCGTTTAAAGATTTAAAAACAAACATTTAAATTTTATTTTAATTAAATTTTTAATTTAAATTTTTTTTTTTCTTTTTTCTTTTAAATTAATTAATTAATATATATAGAGAGTTTTTTTTTTGTTTTTTTGTTTTTTTTCTATTTTATTTATTAACATGTTTTTGTGTAGAAATGTCATGTTTTACGTCTCTGTTTGAGTTTATTTCTGTGTGCAGAAAAAAAAAAAAGGGTCAAAATGTCTGTAAAACAGTGATATAAATGATGAAAAAGAAACATTGATGAAATGACAATTGAATTGTATTGCTATATGTTACGGACCTAATAAAGTATTAAATTTTAAAATGAATTTTAAAATTAACAGGAAGCCGATTGAGGGACGCCAGAATCGTAGTGACGTGGTCATGTTTATATTTACCTGTTAGAAGACGAGCAGCAGCGTTTTGGACCACCAGGCTCCTCAGAACCAGGTCTGGTTAGTCTACGAGTCATTTTATTGACTTTAATTTCAGTTCATTTAGAT
>OY660867.1:36192240-36257240 GCA_962446985.1 Xyrichtys novacula
TCTGCGGGTTCTCGCCTCACAAATCGCCGTCGTTCCAGATCGGAGCCATTCCTGATGCGGTGATAATTGGGGGTCAGCCTGTTCAGTTTGCGTCCGTTGCTATGGTTACTCATGTTAAACACTGTCTGCAGTGCGTTAACAGGAACAGTTTGTTTAATTGGAACATAAATCAGAAGTTAACAGACACCTTCCAGCCAATCAGAGCTCAGTATTCAGTGTTCAGTGTTCGCCGAGGCCACGGTGTAAATAAAATATGAAACTCTTCCCACAAAGTCAGAGATAAACACCTTTTACTCCCTCTGAACTAACGTTCTTACTTTATAAAACAGAAATCTCTCTTTTTTCATGCGGATAAGAAAACAGGTCACGGCTGCAGGAAGAGGAAGTGAAGTCTGCGGAGGATTTGTTTCTCGACAAGGTGAGCTGGAGGTCAGAGTCTGCAGACTTTCTGAGAACGCATCTGCAAAATTTAAAACTCTTCTAACCGTCCGGTCGAAGCGCCGCCCTGAACAAAACCGAGGAGTGGAGTTTAGTCTGAAAACCAGGCTGTAACTTTGAAGACGACTCTCTTCCTCATAAAATAATCACAGCACAACATCTTCACCACGGTCACTTTCACAGGGTCGTCTCCTGCAGCCCTCACTCCTCCTCCTCCTCCTCCTCCTCCTCCTCCTCCTTTCATCAGCAGCAGCTCCAAATCTAATGACGGATTCATGTGTCAGACTTTGGAGTCCAATATGAGCTCCTCTGTGGGTTCACTTCGACTCTCTGCAGCTTCATCCAGAATCATTTCAGCAGCAGACAGTAATGTGAGGCTTTAAGGCACGCTCAGACGATCAGACGGCGAGCTACACCAGTACAGAGGCGGGCTGGACTTTTGCTCTCTGTAATTTAAAGGAATTATTTTTGCACTTGGAGCACTTTGGTGCATCTTTTAGGAGCGGCGCCCTCTTCTTACCCGTCGAATATGAAGCACTGCCGGAGTTTTCAGCCCATTAGAAAGAAATGGACTCGACTTTTCGAAGCGTTTCAAAGGAAATCAGGAGTCTTTAGACTGATTTCTTACCTTACAGACAGACGTTTGTTTCGCTTCATTTTAATATGAGCTGAACTCGCCGTGACCTTAAACTCTGCAGGAAGATTCTCAGCTCCTCTGAGCGACGAGGAGACGGTCCGAAATAATGACGAGGAGAACCGACCCGATACTTTATTATGAGGTCTGACCCTCTGTCTGTGTGTGTGTGTGAGGACTCGGACCTCTGACCATAATGGAATCAAACGAGCTGACGTAGAAGCAGCACCTCCTCATCTGTTGGTGGTGGGTCTCAGTTTCACGGTTCATAAAGGCTCACACAGACGGTTCAGTCGGGCTACTCCACAGTTTCTGCTGCTGGGTCTCAGTTTCACTGTAAACACACAGACGGTGTTATCGGTTACTGTTCATAATAATGCATCAGATTTCATAAAGCGCTTTTTTATCAGAGACCCTCAGAGTGCTCTACATTGATCCGTTTTGGTAGGTCTCTGTTTCACTGTGATCGACAGAGTTTAAAGGGATATTCTGGTGTAAAATTAATTTAGGGTCAAACCCACCGTAACACCGAGTTAGACACCCCCTCCAGAGATGAATGTTGCCGACCGCTTGTTTGTAGAGAGACCTCAGGCCAGTCCATTACAGACTACAGCGGGGTGCCGCAGCTCAAGGAAGAACATTTATGATCATTTCTTCATGGAAATACAATCAGACCGAGACGCTAAGACAGAAGAACTACCGCGTCTGTAAAATGATTAATATGATTATTACTTCAAGGAAATGATGAAGAAATGATCATAAATGTTCTTCCTTGAGCTGCGGCACCCCGCTGTAGTCCCTAATGGACTGGCCTGAGGTCTCTCTACAAACAAGCGTCTGCTGGAAGAGAGTAGGTGAGTTGTGTTTAGTCTCTTTGCTAAAGAAATGAGTCAAAGTTAAAAAGATGTTTGGTGTCTAGTACTATGTCTGTGACCCTATATGTCCTGTTGATGAAGTTAGGTGCTGTTCTGAGCATTATTTGTGGCTATAGAGTGGCGTTTTGGTTGGGGGCGTGTCTCTCTGTATTTCTATCCTGCGGTCGTCACTAAAGTTGGTATAACTAGAGAAGGAAGCGGTCGACAACATTCATCTCTGGAGGGGGGGTCTAACTCGGTGTTACGGTGGGTTTGACCCTAAATTAATTTTACGCCGGAATATCCCTTTAAGCTACTACATGCTCCTCATGTGTGTCTGCTGGGTCTCAGTTTCACTGTACAGTCAAACTGCGGGAGGTTTCACCTGTTTGCTCCGTCTCCGTAGAAACCGATCTCCTGTATTTACCTGAACCCTCTCAGTCTGAGTTTATCTGGTTCCTGAGAACAAACACCAGAACACTTTTACAGATCTCTGGACCCCGGACTTCAGGGTCCCTGTTTCCATGTAAACTCTGCTGACGGACTCTAAGGTGACTCTTATTTTCCTGTAATCGTTTCTGACAGCCGAGGATTCTGGTCATTTACTGAATAAATCTGTTTTTCTTCTTCCTCAGCGGTCGGCCTGAATAGAGTCCGCTCATTGGATGGAGGATAATCCTGCATGCTCATCCATCCTTTGACTCCGCCCACCTCCGTCCACCAGAACGACCTGCTGACTCCGGAGCAGGAGCGTCTGTGACTCAGGTTTGAATGTTTTTATCAGCTCGGCTCCTCGGAGACGAAAACATCCTTTCATTGGAACAAAGAGCAGAGAGGTCTGGTTATACAAGCCGGCGCCGCCCCGCCCCCCACCACCACCACCACCATCACTCACCCGCTCCTCCTCTGGTTAGCATCCTGCTCCTCTCTCTTATCCTCTCCTTCAGGCCTCACCCGCTGCTCCCTCTCATCTGTCTCAGCCACACAGGGAGTCTCCCCCCCCAGGAGTCGTCCTCTGTCAGCAGGTATAAATTCTCCGCTCGTCCCCGGACTCTGCAGGGTCTCAGACTGTCGGCTTTAATGCTGCTGCTGCTGCTGCGCTCCCTGATTTATCCGGTATAAAAACCACAGTCTGACGGCAGACTAAAGATGGAGCTGATTTACATTCACTGAGTTCAGTCTGATGAACAGTAACGAGAGAGTAATATGAGACCACCCTGATTACTGTATGACCCCGCCCTCTTCAAACTGAGCGCAGACTTTACAGGTCAGCTGATCCCAGATACAGCCTCTGATTGGATAACAAACCAAAACAAAGATGGCGGCCTTTGCGTTGCTTACCCCAGGACTCCACTGGATCTGGAGCAGCTCCACTCATGAGATAACCGTATTTCTCGCCTTATAAGAATCCAAATCCTTTTGTCTTGTCGGAGCGCTGCAGCTACCGGAGCCTCACCGACTTATTGAATGAGGTAAATATAATAATGCGCTTTATAATCCAGTGCGCCTTATGTATGAAAATAGACGCAAATAGACGCATTTATTGACGGTACCAATATTTTTGCGAGACTGGACAAGATCCCACAAGATCACGCGTGTTTCCCCGGGAGACATTGAATGAGATCTGCTGATCAGTGTGTATAAACGGCGGTGTAAATAAACACCCACATCCCACAACACTGACCTCTCCGATTATCAAGCTAAGAACAGTTCAACATATTGATTTGATTTGATTTATCTTCTCTGAGGGTCTCCTGGAGTTTTCCCCCTCAGAGCTGCCGGTCTCACACAGTGAGTGGATTTGACAACAAGTCACTCTGATCCTGTTGTGTTTTTAGACCTGCTATTTCAGGGTCTGCACCGACCTGTTTTTGATTCAAATGATTAAAAGAACCACTTTAATTAACTTTTTAGCATCAAGACTTTTTGACTTTGTCAGGAACCTCGATTTCAACAAAATAAAAACATTAAACTGACTAAATTATAAAATGCTCTGAATAAAATGATGGCACTTGTCGTGTTAGGGTCGCTGCTAACCTGGTTAGATCAATATGCAAAAACTAAAATCATAAGTTAACCTAAAGATGAGAACCAAACTGGATGATAGAGAAATGTGTTTAGTGAAATTTACAGCTGATTTAAGACAGGCAGTAAAAGCTAACCCAGGAGGAAAGTTAAACACATCAATAATCCACATGTACAGGACTAAACTCTGAGTTCAGTTTGAGACTCTAGCTAACATGATATTAATGACCTCTGCTCCAGATCTAATCCATGAGATTTCAGTTCGGACCATCAAACCCAGAATGTGGGTCTAAAACTGTTTGGCTGCGACAGAGCATGTCGAGTTTTACTTTGCAGAAAATGTGAAGAAACGAGGATCTGCTGTGAGGAACTCTGTAACTTTGGAGGGTTAGCAGATAAAACTGCAGATGAAGCTGCAGATGAAGCTGCAGATGAACCTGCAGATGAAGCTGCAGATAAAGCTGCAGATGAAGCTGCAGATAAAACTGCAGATGAAGCTGCAGATGAAGCTGCAGATGAAGCTGCAGATAAACCTGCAGATAAAGCTGCAGATAAACCTGCAGATAAAGCTGCAGATGAAGCTGCAGTTGAAGCTGCAGATGGAGCTGCAGATAAAACTGCAGATGAAGCTGCAGATGAAGCTGCAGATGAAGCTGCAGATGAAGCTGCAGATGGAGCTGCAGATAAAGCTGCAGATGAAGCTGCAGATAAAACTGCAGATGAAGCTGCAGATGGAGCTGCAGACAGCTGGTGCAGCCTGTTTCTGTTGTCCTCCTGAGGGTTCAACCATCATGCCCACTGTTCCCCCTCCTCTGCAGCAGGTTTAATGTACAGTAAGTGATCCTGGCAGCAGCCTCCTTTAAACACATAAATAGTTCTGTTTGAGAAGAGGACAAATGTTCTCCCTCCGCTCTCCGCTGGCTCTTCCTCTCCATGTTTCCATTTAGCAGATTTAATGATGCTTCCTTCAGAGCAGCTGGGTGACAACACAACAAACCATCTGCTTAAAACACAAAGACACACTTAAGTAAACATGATCCACGCAGCGAGCGCGCACAGACAGAGCGATGAAATAACACGGCGTCACACAGACTAATGGTATTTACAGAGAGAGATGTAATAAATCTTCCTGCAGCTGCTGCCACCTGTTTTTACTGCAGAGGCTCCTCTGCTGGCATAAATTAATGATCGGGCTGAGAGTCAGTCCTCTGTGAAGACCTGCAGGAGACACCAGGAGAGGAGGAGGAGGAGGAGAGACGATGAAGGAGGGAAGAAGAAAGGATGCAAACAGGAGATCGAGATGAGCTGCAGGAAACGACTGCTGACACTGCAGAAAAACACGGATCTGTGTGGAAATATTAGGATGAGAACCAGCCTCTGCAGGTCCGGTTCAGGTCCAGGTTCAGGTTTATTAGGTTCAACAAACGACATCTAACATAGTTATGTCCACATGTCTCTGAAACTGCTTTCAATTCAACTTTATGATCCTTTTAACAGACTAATCTTGAGTTTCTGTCAAAGTATGTTGTCCTACACAGAGGTAATTATATTTAAACGAGGCGGATAAATAAAGTAAAGTACACAACGACTTCACAGCACTGTAAAATACAGTCAGATTCATGCGTCTGATAAAGAAAATACTGTTTTTGTTTTTTTAAAGTTTACCTGCGTTCCTTCAAACGTCCAGCAGGGGGAGACTCTGGAGTCTGATGAGAGGATGAGGAGATTTGACTCTGTTTATTACCTCAGTAACTGTCCCTCAGTTCCTGAATAATGTCTGATTAGTATTTGTACCATGGTCCAGTTTTTCCTCAGGAGACTCTGATGACCACTCAGGCTCTGAGACCAGGAGGAGCAGGAGGAGCAGGAGGAGCAGGAGGAGCAGAGAACTGTAGGATCAGCTGCAGAAATCCAAAACTTACTGATAACTACAAACAGATGCTCTCCTCAGCGGTGGTTTGGTTTGTTACGGTTGTCCCGGTCCTTCAAACTTACTCAGACTTGGACACTGAGTGTTCACATGAGCAGGGACGTGATGGCGGCAGGGACAGGAAGTTTCACCGTCTATCTTCCTCTGTATGGACCACTCAGCAGGAAACAGGAGGGTCCGAATAGTTGGTGAGGGAGCGGTTCTGTTAGCTGATGTGGAAACACGTCCAGGACTGTTCAGTCTGAGCTTCATCATCATCTTCTCCGTGGACCTGAGCTGCACCGGGCCGCTGAAACACGGACGTAACATTAACAGTAACCCTTGTGACCTCTGACCTCTGCCATGACTCACTTTGAACATAAACCTGATGGTTACATACAGCCTGGGCTCTCTCCTGCCCGCATCCGGAACAGCCGCGATTTTCGCTGTCTGCCAATTTGTGAGGCGAATTTAGTGGCGGATTACGAACATCTGTAATCGTGAGAACTCACAAGAACCCGCAGATTCACGTTCAATCACACGATAACGAGTTGTCTCTCTAAAGACAGACACATAGACATATAAGCAGTAGATTGTGTCCTTCCACAGGAGGAAATCTACTTCTAGACTTCTAGAATCAGCATCTCCTCATCCATGGTGTCATCGGGGTGAAATGACGTCCTAAAGAGGGTTAGATTTTAATTTTGATCCGCAGAGGAACGGAAAGAAGTCGGTGTAAATCGACACGTTAACTTGAATGGTTACGATCAGCTACGATCGGAGGATACGACCTTTTAGGAGACGATCAGGATGAAGGTGGAGGTCGGGTGTCACAGTCCTCGTCTTATTTCTGCTTTTCAAAGTCTCATCAGGATCGGATAAAAACAGTTTCTGGAGGCTCGGTGGTCCACACGGCCGTGGAGGTCAAATAATTGTGAGACTGTAGTAATATTTCTGATGGTCCATGATGCAGAGTTGACAGGTTAGACCTGGTCCAGACCTCAGAAGAAGTCAGACTGATGGATCTGGTGTGGTCCTCCAGGCTGTAACAGCTGTAAGACCCCCAGAAGAAACCCAGTTCCCACTTCCTTTCATTTGTTTTCTGGTTAATTCATGGATTTAGAGATTAGCGCCGTCTGTTTGAAGCTTGTATTTTTCATTACTCAGCACAAACTTGCCTTCTGGTGCTGAGGATTTGATGAAGAGCCTCCCACATCATAAGTATGTATCCCATCAGAGGCTGCTGCAGCGCTGCCGTTAAGTGTCCAATAATTGCCCACTGATACTGAGAGGATCTGCTTTAAGACGCCTGAGTATAAACGGCTCTAATTATTTCATGTGAAACTCTTTTATTCAAATACGGCATTTTGCATGAGAACATCAAATAAGAAAGTAATCAGCTGGTACAAACCGCTGCGGCGGCCGGCGCTCGCCTCGCTTCAAAGCAAACGAGCGGCTCATGCATATAAATGTACGGATGCATTATACACACACACACACACACACACACACACACACACACACACACACACACACACACACACACACTCAGGCTTTGAAAACAGGAAGTGTCAACACGGTGAGTACTCGTCTCATGGGAACACTCTGCTGAGTGTATCTGTGAGGCCCGGTGTGTGTGTGTGTGTGTGTGTGTTTGTCAGGGTTTTAAAGAGACTCTGATTTCACCCCCAAAGCTGCTGCAGCTGTAGGTGAGCATCATCATCATCATCATCATCATCATCATCATCATCATCATTATCATCATCATCATCATCATCATCACCATCATCATCATCATCATTATCATCATTATCATCATCATTACCATCATCACCATCATCATCATCACCATCATCATCATCATCATCATTACCATCATCATCATCACCATATCAGTCATCATCATTATCATCATCATCATCATTATCATCAGTCATCATCATTATCATCATCATCATCACTATCATTATCATCATCATCATCATTATCATCATCATCATCATTATCATCATCATCATCATCATCATCATTATCATCATCATCATCATCATCATCATCATTATCATCATCACCATCATCATCATCATCATCATTACCATCATCACCATCATCATCATCACCATCATCAGTCATCATCATTATCATCATCATCATCATTATCATCAGTCATCATCATTATCATCATCATCATCACTATCATTATCATCATCATCATCATTATCATCATCATCATCATTATCATCATCATCATCATCATCATCATCATTATCATCATCATCATCACTATCATTATCATCATCATCATCATTATCATCATCATCATCATCATCATTATCATCATCATCATCATCATCATCATCATCATTATCATCATCATCATCATCATCATCATTATCATCATCATCATCATTATCATCAGTCATCATCATTATCATCATCATCATCATTATCATCATCATCATTGTTGTTATCATCATTATCATCATCATCATTATCATTGTTGTTATCATCATGATTATCTTTATCATCGTCATCATCAGTATTCAATCATCATCGTCATCAAATCATCATCATTTTATCATCATATCACCATATAATCATCATCATATGATCATATCAAATTATCATAACATATCATCAACATGATCTCATCACCTTATCATTATCATCATATCAAATCATATATCATCATTATATCATAGCATCTCATCATCATCATTGTATCATCATATCATTTTATCATATTATCATATCAAGTCATCATCATCATCATAATCCATTATTATCATCATCATCATAATCCATCAACATCATCTTTCAGCATCATCCATCATTAATATCAATCATCAATATCAATAATCAATCATCATTATCATCATCATTGTGGTCTTCATCATCATCAACATCATCATCATCACCTGAGAAAAGACAGCAGAGTTTACCTGAGGAGCATGAACGTCTCAGTCAGAGTTCATTCAGTGTTAGCGTAGCAGCAGATAACTCTGTTCTTAAAGGTCACGGCTCACTCAGGAGGTCATTCATCAATCTGATGGTCTTGTTTGTATTTGTCGACCATAAAGATCCTCCAGTAGGAAATGTTCACTGTTTAAAAAACTGAGAAGACTTTGAATCTAAAAGTCATTTTAGTAAAAAAAAAAAAAAACTATTTTATTTGGCGATAAAAGTGTTAGAGAAGGAAAAACTTAAAAAACCTGCTGCAGAAACAAGAATTTAGACCCGAATCAAATTTCTGTGGTTAGTGAAGGGTCAGAGCTCTGAGTCTGAGACAGAAAAGAGGGCGATGATTTAAGGAGCTGAGGCATGAAGATTGATTTACGTGTTAAATTCTGCTGTTCAGGTTTGATTTGAGTCAAAGACACAAAAGGAGGAGAGGAGGAGAGGAGGAGAGGAGGAGAGGAGGAGACGGAGTCAAAGACAAAAGAGGACAGAAAGATTAGGAGCTGTTTGTCAGCAGCAGAGGGAGCATGAATACCAATCCTGCAGGAGGAGGAGGGACACGTCTCCTTCAAGGTTGAGATGGAGGAACACTGACGGGAGGAGGAGGAGGAGGAGGAGGAGGAGGAGGAGGAGGTCTCAGTTTGAGAAGAACGATGAAGAGGAAGGAGAAGGATGAAGATAGACCTGAAATCGGAATGTAGTTTCTCTGATTATGAACATCGTTTTGGTCGGATTTAGTTTCCACTTCACTTTGGAGTTTGGGAGGATTCAGGGCCCACTGAGAGGACTCAGGGCCCACTGAGAGGAGGATCCAGGGCCCACTGAGAGGACTCAGGGCCCACTGAGAGGACCCAGGGCCCACTGAGAGGAGGATCCAGGGCCCACTGAGAGGACTCAGGGCCCACTGAGAGGACTCAGGGCCCACTGAGAGGACCCAGGGCCCACTGAGAGGAGGATCCAGGGCCCACTGAGAGGATTCAGGGCCCACTGAGAGGACCCAGGGCCCACTGAGAGGAGGATCCAGGGCCCACTGAGAGGACTCAGGGCCCACTGAGAGGACTCAGGGCCCACTGAGAGGACCCAGGGCCCACTGAGAGGAGGATCCAGGGCCCACTGAGAGGATCCAGGGCCCACTGAGAGGACTCAGGGCCCACTGAGAGGACTCAGGGCCCACTGAGAGGACTCAGGGCCCACTGAGAGGACCCAGGGCCCACTGAGAGGATCCAGGGCCCACTGAGAGGATCCAGGGCCCACTGAGAGAAGGATCCAGGGCCCACTGAGAGGACTCAGGGCCCACTGAGAGGACCCAGGGCCCACTGAGAGGATTCAGGGCCCACTAAGAGGATCCAGGGCCCACTGAGAGGATTCAGGGCCCACTGAGAGGACTCAGGGCCCACTGAGAGGATTCAGGGCCCACTGAGAGGATCCAGGGCCCACTAAGAGGATCCAGGGCCCACTGAGAGGATTCAGGGCCCACTGAGAGGAGGATTCAGGGCCCACTGAGAGGATTCAGGGCCCACTGAGAGGATCCAGGGCCCACTAAGAGGATCCAGGGCCCACTGAGAGGATTCAGGGCCCACTGAGAGGAGGATTCAGGGCCCACTGAGAGGACTCAGGGCCCACTGAGAGGACCCAGGGCCCACTGAGAGGATTCAGGGCCCACTGAGAGGACTCAGGGCCCACTGAGAGGATCCAGGGCCCACTGAGAGGATCCAGGGCCCTCTGAGAGGACTCAGGGCCCACTGAAGGGATCCAGGGCCCACTGAGAGGACTCAGGGCCCACTGAGAGGACCCAGGGCCCACTGAGAGGATTCAGGGCCCACTAAGAGGATCCAGGGCCCACTGAGAGGATTCAGGGCCCACTGAGAGGACTCAGGGCCCACTGAGAGGATTCAGGGCCCACTGAGAGGATCCAGGGCCCACTAAGAGGATCCAGGGCCCACTGAGAGGATTCAGGGCCCACTGAGAGGAGGATTCAGGGCCCACTGAGAGGAGGATTCAGGGCCCACTGAGAGGACTCAGGGCCCACTGAGAGGACCCAGGGCCCACTGAGAGGATTTAGGGCCCACTGAGAGGACTCAGGGCCCACTGAGAGGATCCAGGGCCCTCTGAGAGGACTCAGGGCCCACTGAAGGGATCCAGGGCCCACTGAGAGGACTCAGGGCCCACTGAGAGGAGGATTCTCGGCCTGTTTGTGGAGCAGGTCTGTAAAGAGAAGTCTGCAGGTCCGGAGAGCGAAGGTGAAGAGATGCTTCAGTTTCTCCATTTTTGTCGGTTTTTCAGACTCTGAATCAGAATTTCTCGTCCACCTTCACCTGTTTTCTCCTCTCAGAGTGGAGCTGCTGGAGTTCAGAGCTGCACTTTGCTTATTAAAGCTCTCTGCAGAACTCTGAATCATCATTAGTCTCAGCAATAATGCAGCAGCGTCCTCCAGGAGCCCCGCTGTCATCGCAGCTCTAATTAAATTGGTCAGAAGATTAATGGAGCCGTGCGTCGGTTCTGACCCGTGTTGGAGATGAAAGGATTACAGACTTTACCGCCTGTTTGTCAGCCCTCATCTTTTTCTATCTGCCGGCGGATAATTTTCCTCTCAGAGCAGATCCAGCAACAACCAACCAGGTCCGGACTTGGAGCAGGTTCTCCTCGGTCATTTCTTCATCACGCTCCTCCTCCTCCTTGTTTTGTGTCTCTGTTCGGTCCAGAGGAGGATCCTGGTCTCAGGAGTCCTCATAAAGCCGGTCTGCAGGACCATCACGGAGGATGTAATTGGACTGATGGATGTGGTTAGAGGCTCTGATGGGGGCGGGCTATTCTGCTTGAACTCTGATTTCAAACTGTGAAGCATTCTGGGAGATTTTAAGAGCTCATTGAGAGGCGAGGGGAATCAGCTGTCACGAGGTTCGAGCTGATCGACGGAGATGAGAAGGTGATGAGTCAGACGGATCAGAGGTTCTCAGCTGTGTCCAGAAAAACAGTTTTCATGATGAAGGAGGAGAAAACAAACAAAGACGCTCCTAAAAACGATCAGAGTTTATCTGGAGTTTCTGTTTTCTCATTTTAGGTTGTTTTAAATGGGGCAGCTGTTATCTTCTGTATGGAGGATGTTTGTCTGCAAATTAACCGAGAGAAAGAATTTAAAGGTGGAGTAGGCAGGAATCTGTTAAAGAGGCATCTTTATGTTTGTGTATTTATAAAAAAAAATCTTCTAATATCAGTCAATAGTTATTAGTTATTGATGACATTTGGTAATATAACGACCTGACCTGATTGGTTGTGAGGCAGACGCTGCTCCCCCGTGTCGTTCAGGAGCCCAAACAAAGTTAGCGTGCTACAATATCGGACAGCAGAAACCAACCAGAAAGTTCGGAAAATTGTCTGAATCCTCCTTTGGCCACGACTGCCGACACAAGCAAGAAAACACTCAAACATAAACAGTCAGCAAGAAAACAGTCAACACCAAACCGGTTAACAAGAAAATGGTCAACACCAAAACAGTCAACGTAAAACAGTCGGCAAGAAAACAGTTAACCATAATCAGTCAACAAGAAAACAGTCAACAAGAAAACAGTCAACCATAAACAGTCAACAAGAAAACAGTCAGCAAAAAACAGTCAACCATAAACAGTCAACAAGAAAACAGTCAGCAAGAAAACGTCAACCATAAACAGCCAACAAAAAACAGTCAACAAGAAAACAGTCAACAAGAAAACAGTCAGCAAAAAACAGTCAACAAGAAAACAGTCAACCATAAACAGTCAACAAAAAACAGTCAACAAGAAAACAGTCAGCAAGAAAACGTCAACTATAATCAGTCAACAAGAAAACAGTCAACCATAAACAGTCAACACCAAAAGAGTCAACAAAAAACAGTCAGCAAGATAACAGTCAACAAGAAAACAGTCAGCAAGAAAACAGTCAGCAAGAAAACGTCAACTATAATCAGTCAACAAGAAAACAGTCAACCATAAACAGTCAACACCAAAACAGTCAACAAGAAAACAGTCAACAAGAAAACAGTCAGCAAGAAAACAGTCAGCAAGAAAACAGTCAACAAGAAAACAGTCAACAAGAAAATGCTGCTCCCCCGTGTCGTTCAGGAGCCCAAACAAAGTTAGCGTGCTACAATATCGGACAGTAGAAACCAACCAGAAAGTTCGGAAAATTGTCTGAATCCTCCTTTGGCCACGACTGCCGACACAAGCAAGAAAACAAAGTAAATACCGGAGACTCTGGAGTCTGGAGCAGGAGCGTCTGTTTGTGGGCGGGGCTTAAGAGAGGGAGGGGAGGAGCTGAGGGGAAAACTGGTTGGAGGGGTAGAGTTTACATTCAAGATTTCTCCTAAAAACTGGAACCTCCTCAGATCCTGACTACAACACCTTTAAACCACCTGATGAGGCGAAACCTGCAGCTGGACTAACTGAGTGTATATGGAGCTGTGTAACCGCAGACCCGTCAGGAAGACTGTGCTGATGACCCATAGCCGCCCCCCCTCCCTGACCACATTAGTATTAGATAAGCTGTATTAGCCCCCCCCCCCCTGTATTTCTCCATGACCGTCAGTCTTTCTGAAACTCTCGGTGACTCTCTCTCTCCCTCACAGAGTCGGTGTCAGCTTATTTCAGCTCTTTTTTCCCTTTAATGCACATTACAGCAGACGATTATTAGAGGCTGAGAGCGGAGAATTAACTTCCTGAACTGGGGTTGACAGTCGAGCCGCCGCCGCCGCTGTGGATGATCTCACTGAGCGTCGGCTCTCCTCTCTCTGAGCCCACTTTCCATCCTCTAATCTAATGGGTTTCTCTTTCAGGGGAAAAATGATAATTGCTCTTCACTCATGGCTCTCAGGGGAGGAAAATTATTTTTCATTTCTGCAGTTAATGTGTTTTACACACCACTAAATGACAGTCAGTCAGGTAATATTTCCTAACATGATTGAAAACCAGGATTCTGTCTGAGAGTGTGTATTCATGAGTCTGTGTCTGCAGTCTGTGGTCCAGACAGACAGACAGACAGACAGACAGACAGGCACACGCTGTTTTTCACGTGACTACAGACACATGACAGCTGCAGAGTAATGAACACGTCTGAAGGCTGTTCTTAGTTTGGAAATAAAGATCTTTAAACCGGACAACGCCAGATTTAAAGGTGTCTGATCTGATCGAAGTTTGGAAACGGAGAACCAGCTCCAAGAAGTCTGAGCCTCATCTGGACGACAGCATGACGAATCAGATGAGGCTGTAAGTCGAGGAAGTCATCATGGCGGTCTGAAGTTCTGTTAAATATGACGGATTATTAAAAATACAACAACATGACGTGAAATCCACTCGCTGTGTGAGACCGGCAGCTTTCTGCTCCAGAGTAGAGAGGTCCACCATGGGTCAAGTCTCCAGGAGCTGAAGGTTAAGAGGGTTAATATTCAAACACACCATCCTGTCTGGATCCTTGTCCTGGTCTACAGGACCTACAGGACCTGTGGGCCTGCTCAGAACTCCTGGGCCCGTTTTTAGGATGTTAACGATGAATCGAGTGGATTAACAGATTAATTCAAATCAAAATTATTCTGTTTGATTCTCTCAGACCTGGACTCCTCCAGAGAACTTTAGCAGATCCCAAACCTCCTTATTCATCTCATACTGGGTCTGTAAAAACCTGGTCTCAGTTTTAGCTGCTTTTACTCTGATGGAGAGTTAGGCTCAGTTTGGGGGTGTTACTTTTCACACAGCTGCTGTGACGTTCTCTGAGCTTCATGAAGATCTTTAGAGATGATCAGCTCCAGGTTTCAGGATCAGCTGAGACTCTAATCCAGCCCGTACTGGTCTTAGTTTCCAGAGGAGTCCTCGGTGAGGTGGCGAGCTCTTATATCTACGCCGTGGTTGTTTATCATGGATCCTCAACAGGAATGTAAATAAAACCAAAGAGAAGAGGTCAGTGAGATTTACATGACTCTGAAGAAGCGCTACTGTGTGTGTGTGTGTGTGTGTGTGTGTGTGTGTGTGTGTGTGAGGATCAGCTGTTCCCTCTGAAGATGTAAACTCTCAGAGCGGCGTGCAGAGAAAGTGACCCCGATCCTGCAGCAGCTGATTCAGGTTTACATTCCACACACGTCATCTCTCTCAGACTTCGGCGCCGCTGCACGGACTCTCTCTCTCCTCGCCACTTTTCAGCTCCTCTTTGATGTGCGGGATAGGCGAGAAGTCCGTGAGTGTGTGTGTGAGTGTGTGTGTGTGTCTGTGTGTGTGTCTGTGTTAAGCAGACAGGGTTGCACAGACTGTGTTTTCATGCCCCCGGTCTTACCTCAGTGACTGTGTTTGCACAGACTGACAATAAGGAGGTGAAATAATCAGACTGACTGACTGGTGATGGTGGACTGATCCAGGACACCATCACCAGTCTCCATCATGTCTCCCTCTTTGGAAAGACCAATCAGTGCAGCAGGACATCGTGGAGGACGCTCCTCCAGAGTTTCTCCTCCTGCTGCAGTTTGAGTTAAAAACTGGAGGACAGATGTGAGGAGCTCCGATTTAACCAATCACTGCTGAGTTATAATTACCAACCTCAACGAGAATGTCGCTGACGTCTGAGGTTTCCTCTGACTCAAACGTATCACATCCTGAAATAAGGAGGGACATTTCATATGAAGCTCTGAGGAAACTGAAGAAACCTCCATGCAGCGTAATGGAGGTTCTGCATCTTCATTAGAGTTTCTATCAGTGTGAGGAAACAGGAGGAGGACCTGCTGCAGAAATATTCTCACTAACATCCTGTTTTTCCAGAAGAAGGAGGTTTATGCATTAATCTACATTTCTGTAGATGTCAGCTGTTTTCAACTCGGTCCATCTGTGAGATGTTCAGAGACCAACTAGCTGGAAATCAATTTTCTCCAATTTACAGAAAAAAACACCAACAGAAACCACAAACTCCAACTGCATCCTCAAAATCCAGAGTTAAAGGGATATTCCGGAGTAAAATTAATTTAGGGTCAAACCCACCGTAACACCGAGTTAGACCCCCCCTCCAGAGATGAATGTTGTCGACCGCTTGCTTCTCTAGTTATACCAACTTTAGTAACGACCGCAGGATAGAAATACAGAGAGCCACGCCCCCAACCAAAACGCCACTCTATAGCCACAAATAATGCTCAGAACAGCACCTAACTTCATCAACAGGTTTAAAAAAGGTTTAAAACCTTAAAAAGATTTTAAAAAATACAGGTTTAAAGAAACTGTATTCTTTTTAAACCCGTATTTTTTAAAACCTGTATTTTTTTCTGAAACTTGTATTTTTTTTTGACCTGTATTTTTTTTAAACCTGTTTTTTTACACCTGTATTTTTTTTTAACTTTTTTTTTTAAACCTGTATTATTTTTTAAACCTGTATTTTTTATTTCAAACCTGTATTTTTTTAACCTGTATTTTTTTTTAAAACCTGTAATTTTTTTTAAACCTGCAATTTTTTTAAACCTGTATTTATTTTAAACCTGTATTTTTTTTAAACCTGTATTTTTTTAAACCTGTATTTATTTTAAACCTGTATTTTTTTTAAACCTGTATTTTTTTAAACCTGTATTTATTTTAAACCTGTATTTTTTTAAACCTGTATTTATTTTAAACCTGTATTTATTTTAAACCTGTATTTTTTTAAACCTGTTTTTTTTAAACCTGTAATTTTTTTTTAAACCTGTATTTATTTTAAACCTGTATTTTTTTTAAACCTGTGTTTTTTTTTTTTAAATCTGTATTTGACACAGTTTTTCTCCCAGCAGCTGGAAAAACCCTCGGACTCAGAGAACAGCACCTCTGAGGATGATGTCGGCTGGCAGGCGTACACATCACTGCAACACTCTGTCACAAAGCACTTTTCCATTCATAAATTTGAGACTTAAAAAGATCCCCAAAGATTCCTCACAGCTTTAGGGGATGTTTTTACCTCCCTGAGTTTTACAGTCGGAGCGTTCAGCCCTCATTGACCTGATTCTCAACAGCAGACATTTAAAACACTCAGAACCTTCAATTAGCATCATGTCAACATCTGGAGGAGAGACCGCCCTGTTCTGGAGCACCATGACATTTTAGTGATGCTCCAGCGTCAAACAGGGACTGAGTTTGAGGAGTTTTTCTGTTAGGATGCATGAAGAGTCTGGATGAGTTTTAAAGAAGTTCCCCTCAGGTTTATTTTCATTTCTAATCAACTTTAATTATCTCTGAAACCCTGAAGGCTGATGGCAATAATAAAGGCAGAATACGTGGAGCGCTGCACTCACTGTCTGATCCGTCCATGCATCCATTCTGCATGTTTGTTTTTGCTGATGTTGGACACATACTCTGTCCTTTTATCAATCTGATTCCCAGAGTCAGTCTGGGTTTCATGTCGGTGTTTCAAACTGGAGGAATAAAGACGCAGAATCATCAACACGAACTCTCCGACCCTGATCGAACTTCAAAGAATGAAGAGAAACTGAGATCTGACGACAAAAGTAAGAAAACAAGGAAAAATACATTCACTCTGGTTTGAAATACAAAACATGTGTCACTGACAGAAATTAAAGGGATATTCTGGTGTAAAATTAATTTAGGGTCAAACACACCATAACACAGAGTTAGACACCCCCTCCTGAGATGAATGTTGCTCACCTACTCTCTTCCAGCAGACGCTTGTTCGTAGTGAGACCTCAGGCCAGTCCATTACGGACTACAGTGGGGTGTCGCAGCTCAAGGAAGAACATTTATGATCATTTTTTTATCATTTCCTTTAAGTAATAATCACCATATTAATCATTTTACAGACGCAGTAGTTCTTCTGTCTTAGCGTCTCGGTCTGATTGTATTTCCATGAAGAAATGATCATAAATGTTCTTCCTTGAGCTGCGGCACCCCGCTGTAGTCCGTAATGGACTGGCCTGAGGTCTCGGAGGGGGTGTCTAACTCGGTATTACGGTGTGTTTGACCCTGAATTAATTTTACGCTGGAATATCCCTTTAAAGTGGACTGGAACCACCTGAGGGAGCTTTGATGATTTACAAACCAGATAAATGTGGTTTTTGGTGCAGGTGGGGTGCAGCTGAACTTACAGCACAAATGCAGACGGTGTTGGCACCCATCCTTGGTCTCCTGAATCTGAGAAGGCAGCCCATGAAGGACGGAGCTCAGAGCCAAACTGGGTCGGAGTGGAGGTGTGGACTGAACATGGATCTGGAGGAAGTCTGGTGGTGAGGTTATTGGACTTAATTCTGTGTGGAGACGTGTCGTCTGATTTTATGTTTCAGGACCACATGAAGATGAGACGTTATTCAGACAAATGTGATAAAAACCATTTTAAATGTTATTAAAATATCTGAACTCTGACAAACATCCATCATAGTTGCTGAAGCTGCTCTGGATATCTGTGTGCAAACTCAGAATAAAAGGATTTTTATTATCATTATTATTGTTTCCATGTGGTTATATTTAGATGGGTGTCTGACTGAACCTAACTCCTGCCGGCTGTCGATAATAAATCAGAGTATTACTCTCTTCTTTTCACCCCTGCAGTTAAAACATTTCCAGAAAGTTTCACAGCGATCTCCTCAAAAGTGAACCGATATCTCAGTCTGGAACAGCTGAATGTCAGAGCCACAGGTTCTTCTTTTATTCTGCAGCGCTGACCGCACAGACTGAACCCACTGTGGGCAGGAGGCGCTCGATACTGTGAGAGTTTTCAGACACATTTAATTCGGTCTATCTCAGGTTGTTAATCACATTAGAAATGTTTTTCTTCTACCTTAATAGTTTGGACCCAGTGTCACCTGATAAGACTGAGAGAAAAGCAATTAAGTGGGCGAGTGTCTGAAAACACAAAGAACTTTTATATTACTCTGCATTGATTTGTAATTACTCAAAGTTACATTTAATTGTGAGCAGAGCTGCAGGCTAACTTTGTACACAACTTCTGAATCAGCGGCACCGACACAGTAAATTATGATATCTGAGTGATTTTTGAACAACTCTCCTCCCTCTGCAGTAAACAGACGCTTCACTGACAGTTACAGCTGCTCTACACGACTCTCTATACCGCCGGGTAATTTCAGAAATCTCATGACCTCTCCACTTTTTCTCACAGCCTGTTTAAATTTCCATCAGCGGACGCAGATCGACCATCAGAGGTCGCTCAGGAGGTCAACAGACTCTCCAGGGGAACGTTTGCCTGCAAGTTTCTTCATCTGTCTGAATTATCCTGAGCTAGAAACATGAACGAGAGATAATATCCTGGAGATTTTCAATAAATATCAGCTCTGAACATTCAAGGAGCAGAACCACTACAGAAGCAGACAACGTTCAGAGCCAGGACTAAATATGGAGAACTTTTACTAAATTAAAGGTTCACATGTGTCCAGAGGTTTCCTGCCCAGAACCCCCAAAATAAGAGTGCCAGACTCTGGGGTCTCTGTCTGACCTTAGGGCTGCTTGTTGTGGACAGATCCAAATCCAGATCGAGATCCGGGCCACCTCTTAATTTTAACCTCCCTTCTTTCCGGTACTTATTTGGGCAGATCCGGTACCTCTTATAAAAAAACAAAAAACAAATAAACAAACATACATAAAGCTGTTTAAAATAGAATAATCGTATGCATATATTAATTTGCAGAAAAAAATTGAAGAATTTCATTTTGTTCATTAAGATTTAATGTCATTTGAAAGAGTTGCAGATCTAATAACGCACTGAAAGGCTAGAAGACTCGAGGCGGCGTCAGTGTAGTCCCTTCACAGCAGCCATCTTACTCCAGTATACCATTCTGGTCCGCTCTATGGTAGCTGACGGGAGGTGAGTAATCTACATGATCAAAAATCCTCCTAACTCGCTGAAATCTTGACAGATTTACAAACGGTTTAGTTTATTACAAACCTTATTAACGTGGCTGTGAGTCGGGATGTTTGGACACATTAAAATGACAGATTTACTTTGAGAAAAAATGATTTAATCATGAAGCACAGTTGTTTCACAGCTATTTACGTGCAAGGGTTAACTTTGAGTCGCCTTGTCAAGGCTGAGACCAAAATGGAGATTTTAATATCTTGAATGACAAACTATATTTTATTTATTCAGTCTAAGTGTCAGTCTGTGTGGATGTTATTGTGTTTATCAGCTGTCAAACTTGACTAACAGACTCACTGTCAGTGAGACCAAGTACATATTACAAAGTTGACCCAGTAATTTGACATCAGTTAAAGAGGCAGAAATGCTCTTTAGATTCAACATAACTGAAGTTGTTCATGATTTCCAAACTGTTTGGTTTGTTAAAAACATCTAAAATGGAAACAAGAGGCAGAAATTTATACTAAAAATTACAGTTACAAACCAAACTGTTTGAAAATCAGTTTAAAATCAATCAATCTTTGGTTATTTAAAATTAGTTAATCTATGGTCATTTAAATTAATAATCTATGTTTATTTAAATTAATCAATCTATGGTTATTTAAAATTAATTAACCTGTGGTTATTTAAGTTAATAATCTATGTTAATTTAAATTAATCACTCTATGGTTATTTAAATGCTACATGAACCGTAGACTGGAATGTTAGGAGTGGGCGAGCTGACTATAGCAAGATGGCCGCCATCCGTGGACGTGGGTCTCCATTGGCTAACAGCGTGCTTATAATCTCGCACTCGGCATGAGCGCGTGATGCCGTTTCTAGCTTTTCTAGCCAATCAGAGACGAGGCGGGACCGTCCCCTTCCCACCTACGAAAAAAAATATGAAAATGCGGGCCAACAGGCCACGCCCCCTGACACAGAAACAAACTTTTGAAATCCGCCGCACCTGAGGAACAAACAGGGAGGAGAAACGGTTACTATTTCAACTCAAACATGTCGAAAATAAAATAAAACAGTGTTTCTTCAAAAAGAAGGACGACTTAGATAAAAACGAGTCAGAAAAGCCTCCACAAGCAGCGACCAGCTCAGCAGCTGCAGCGGTCATGGTACCGGTCTAAACCGGCTGAAGCAAGAGGCTCGCGCCTGATACAGGTAACCAAGGCTGGTACCGGGACCAGGAGGCTGGTACCGGGATCAGGAGGCTGGTGCCGGGGCAGGAGGCTGGTTAGGATCACCGCCAGCCGGAGCAGGAGCCAGCTACAGTGGTAACAGTCAGCCAGGGTGACCACCGACAGGCGCGTACTCTGGCATCAGTTAACCCGGTACAACAACCGGAGCAAGAGGCGGGAACTGCGACATCAGCAGCTAGCTTAGAGCAGGAGGATCCAGGAGGAGAGGAGACTGAGGAGGAGGAGGAGGAGGAGAGCGGACTGAGGAGAGGACTGTGGGACTGTAGGAGGTCGAGGGTGACTAAAGGACCCAGAACTGTCACAGACACACGGAGTAAAACCTGAAAAAAGAGGAGGAGGAGAACCCGGACAGGTTCTGTTGTGGAGGTGATCTGGACCAAACATGGTGAGTTTACTGTCTATTAACAGGCCGCCGTGCCAATCTTTGTATAATAGTAATGAGATTTGTGTGATTTATTAAAAGCTCTTCTTTGTTAAAGTTAGACCTGTTGATAAATTAATTTCTGTGTTCTGTAAGTCCCACTTGTGGTGATGTGGGCATTTATCTGTGCTGTGCGGAGTATATCCTTGAATAATTGTAAGTTATCTTTATAACATTTAGACCATGGATATTATTTAAAATCGAGGCTTGTAAGTCCCACAGAGTGGTAAGTGGGCATTTACACGTTGTTTTCTGCGGAGGCCGAGAACCGCCACTGCAAATAAAAACTAATGCAAAAAAAAAAAAGAAATGGTGCAGATAAAAAAAAGAGCTACAACGGAAGTTAACGATGGAAAAAAAAAATTCTTCCTGAGAAAATAAAAGGATGCAATTAAAAAAAGCCACAACAGAAGTTATTTGCAGTGGGCTTCAGTTTCTTTGTTTTTCATTAGTAACTTCCGTTGTGGCTCCTTTTTCGCGTCCTTTTTTATTTGTAGTCGTGGCGGTTATCGGCCACCGTTGTTGTCAGCATGTTTTCTGTAGATGTTCCGGGACCTGTGCCCGTCTCCTCATCCCTGAGCTGTCATATGGACTTTAGAAATCACCTAATGATTTACAAATCAATCACTGGTCAACACCTTCAGTTGGCTTCATCAGTTCAAGTTGAGTGAGGCGTTTTCTGTCTTCTCTTTTCAAAGTTTGTTTCGTTGGTTTTCAAACCTGAGACTCTGTCTTCAGGATTCTGGTTCTGGGGAAACCTAACAGGCGCTAAGATGTTGACTACAGCAGCATTAGACCGAAGAAAATCACTTCAGTGAAACAACAAAAACAAAGTCATAATCATTTTGATCACGATTGTTAAATGATTTAAAATGTGGATCACGCACATTTAAGCACCTCAAACCAGGAGCAGGGCCGCACAGTACTAAGAAAAACCCTCATGGTTGGGTCTGACCCGGGTGTTAAACCGGTCTGAGGTCAGTACCAGGCCAAGCAAAGGTGGTACGTGTGTTTTAGTCCCTTCAGTGCAGACAGTCGTCTCTGGAGAGGTGAGAGCAGCAGTCAGACTGTCTGCTTTCCTCTCTCTCTTCTTAATTGTCTTACATTTGTCTCTGCAGACCCGTCTTTGTCTCCCTCTCTCAGCGTCTCTTGCTCTCTCTGATAGTTTAAAATCCCATTATCCCGAGCAGACTGAAGCGGGTTCCTTTGAGCCTCGTCTCAGTGCGACAGGAACACAACAGGAGTCTGTTCTTGCAGGAGGAGCGACGTCTGAAGAAGAAGGAGGAAATGTAACTGGATAACAGCTCGACACTCTCTGTGCATCGATTTTTATTTCACATCAACAAAACCGCAAACTGTCTGTTTGATTCTCTTCTCATTACCTCTCAGTCCTGGTTTACCTTCCTTCTGCTCGCAGAATAATCCCACCTGTAGGCAGGAGGAGCCATGATGTACCGCTGCGGTGAGATGAATTTAATCAGATTAAGAAACAAATTTATTCATTTAACTTAAAAAACCTGCAGAGAAACGCAGTCCTCCTCTTCCTCCTCCTCCTCCTCCTCCTCCTGCTCGGTGTGTGTGTGTGCAAACAGACCGACTCATGCACAGCTCTTGATTGATCCTTTTGCAGCCGTTACATTAAATATGCGTCTCCCTAACCTGGTGTATTTCCTGCTGCATCCTCACCTCGGCTCCTGGGTCAGATCTATGAGGGCGATGGCGTCTCTTCATTCAGGTGAAACCCTCGCTGAAATGCCTCCTCGTTCTGGAGAGGATTCATTTGGACTTATTTGCAGCTCTGTTTACCTCAGCATGTCTGCACTCGGGTCCTTTCTCCTCTTTTCTTTCAGCAGAATTATTTTGGTTTGTGTAAACACAGACGCCGTTTCATCATGTTTACTCGGCCTGTTCGCGGCTCGATCCCTGAAGGAGGTCTGCAGAAAGTGGAGAGGCGAGAAACAAAAATCCACAGTGATGTTTTTAAATCGGTGAAATAATATCAGAGTGAGTCTGAGAATGAAGACTGAGAGCTCTGCTGTCAGATTGAAACAGCTCTCAGACTGAATGAGAAATGACAAACTCTGCTGACTGTTTGTCTGTTTTTTACTCCTAATCCCGGAGGATTTACTGGACGCTCGGCTGCAGAGAACTCAATCAGGGTCAGAGGTATAGATTTCCAGCAGTCAGAGAGAGAGTTGTGTGAAATATGGATTTGTGCGTTGATGTTGCAGATTGGCCTCACATGGGAGATGTAATAAATTAGAGGGCGGGTGTGAAATCGGTCAGCGTGCTTCAAATATTTTACCCCGCTCTTATCTGAGTCCTCCCCGGGCGCAGAGGGAGGTGGTTTAATGTTCACAGCCTCCTCTGCATTAAATAGCTCACAGCGTTTAGCATCATTTTATCACACAGGGAGCCGCAGACTCCGGGTGATATCTGTGTCATTAATCTGCCATCTGCCCGTACCGTGGATTAGTCACAAATACAGATCGAGGGCCTCGAGGGCGGCTAAGAAACATGCCTGTGGATTTATCCGTTTAGTACTTTGGTCAAAGAAATGTCAACAGCTCCACTTCTTTGGGGAACCACCAGCAGCAGTCGGGACATCTACACGTTCAAAAAAAAAAAAGATGCAGAGTTTCTACAGGCTGGAAAACGACCAAAACGGACATTTGACTGTTTTTAGAACAAGTTTCGTCCAGTCGATTGGCGGTTAACATCACGATGCAGGGCCGAGTGGCGTGTAGTGGTGGAGAAGGCACAGGTGTTGGGACTACATCCGTATATCTGTGCATCAATTCCACCAACAGCTGAAGTGGCCCGGTCTCCTTCAGGTGACCCTCTCCAGTTTCTCTTTCAGAAAGTTTCACTTTTATTAAAAGTCTGTCTCCACCTTCAACTTTGAACAGAATATCACTTATTATATTAAATTTCAAGACATTAGCTTTGGATTTAAGTCCTTTAGAGTTTCAAAGACCTGCCAGCCTCTTTGAAAGCTCCACCCTCAGGACAAGATTTACCAACAGACGGGCGTTAATGCCAACACTGACGGAGGAGTCGCAGAGCGGTTTGATCCAGTCCATCTCTCTGAACGTTTTAATGAAGAGAGCGGCCGACCGACGGAGATCTGAGGAAACTCCAACAGAGTTTTTATTAAAGTGAACTCAGAGTTTCTAAAGAGAGACGGTGTAAAGTCATACAAGATAATAAAAGAAGATAGTAATAAAATATAATAATACAAGATAATTAAAGACAAGATCATAATAGAAGATAATAAAACAATAAAAGACTGAGTTTAAATATGGTAACATGTTATACACTAAAGTGAACTCTTGAGTTTTTAAAGAGAGACGTATTAAAACCAGATAATAAAACAAGATAATTAAAGACAAGATAATAAAACAAGATAATAGTACAAGATACTTGAAGACAAGATACTTATAAAAGATAATAAAACAAGATAATTGGTACAAGATAGCAAAACAAGATAGCAAAACAATACATTAAACAAGATAATCAAAGACAAGATGATAATACATGATAATGAAACCAGAAAATAATAAAGACAAGATAATAATGCAATAAAAAACAAGATAATAGAAGACAAGACAATAAAGATAGATAACAAACAAGATATTAATACAAGACAATAAAACAAGATAATAAACAGAAATATATATTGAAGATATTAAAACAAGATAATTAAAGACAAGATAAAAAACAAGATGATTATAGACAAGTTAGAAGTACGAGATAATAGAACAAGATAATTGAAGACAAGATAATAGAACAACAAAAGACTGGGTTTAAAAACACCAACATGTAACATGTTTTTCACTTGTTTACATCTCCCCTCCCATCATCCAGATTTTGAGGTTTTAGAGCTGTACTTGACACAGATAAGAGACTGGACCTGGACCTGGACCTGAACCTGGACCTGATAAATCAGCATCCCTTTGTTTTTCACGCTCCTGTTTCTCGGTAATGTTTAGACAATGGCAGTTTTTCAGTCTTTAAATATTATCCAGACAGGATGAAGAAAGAGGCGGTTTTTCAGCCTCTGATTGGATGTTGATGGTTGACTGTTGAGGTCAGAAAATAAACACCTGTTTTTGCTAAACAGGTGAAGGATTTCAGAGTTCTGAACATGGACCCAAGTCAGAGGACAAGGTCTTTGTCTCTGTTTGACTCCAGAAATAAAATAAAAGTGTCAGGACATAATTACAGTCAGAGGTCTGAACTGAAGGGCTGTAACTCACCCACTGGTTTCTCCCTGTTTTGCATCGATTGCTGCTGAAATTCACAGTCAGAGTCTTTTTTTTAATTACCTGTTCAAACTGAGGAATGGTGTGTGTGTGTGTGTGTGTGTGTGCGTGTGTGTGTCTGTTTTCAGAGACACAAATATTGAGATTTTCAAAGGTGAGATTCACACCCTCTTAGTTCAGGGTGTGAGTCTGACTGTGTTTGCAGCATTGATAGTGTTTGACTCTCCCTGATATCCTGATTAAAATGCACGAAAGTGAGACGGGTTGAAATATGATTCATAACTTCATTAACTGGGAGACATCAAAATATTAATTTCTGCAAATTTGGGGAATTTTTTTGCACAAAACTCCAACCTGCAAGTGAACACTCCATTAAATCAGGAGAGGCTGAATTACAAGTCAGCTCTAATTCACTTAACAAGATTTAAACCAGGATTTTTAATGTGCACGTCTTTTTCAATTAGACCTGACTCTAATCTTTTCATGTTTTTATGCAAATGACTCGGTGATGGAGCAGCCGTTCACATGAGACCACCACCACCACCACCCAGAGTCCACCGCTGTACCGAAGGCTGAACGCCGTCTGTTTTCTTCTTTAACGCTCAGGAGTTCAGTCAGAAAAGCTGAATGTTTTGAACACGCTCAGTAATGTTGCACAGGCACAACTACGCAGGAGCCATGGTTGCCAGGTCTGCTTATTATAAGCCAATTTGGCTTCTTTTTTGAAAAGTTCGTGTAAATTTTGGTAATGGTGGGTTGAATCTTTTTTGGGCTTGTTGTTCCTCCAAACTCAGGAGAGATCTGCTGCTCACTCTACAGGAAAACTCAGTTCAGAAGTTTCATAAATTACTGTCTCTCATTCTCATTCTCTCTCTGTTTTTCATACGTTAAGATTCCACTTTGATGAAAGTGTCTCTTTATTTCACATGTATGGTTTTAGTTTGGGCACTTTATTTATGAAACATTAAAAAGACATTACTATTTCTGACACTATGGTCATCACTCAAATGACATTCTCTGTAATCAGTGAGAGAGTGTATCAGTTTTTTAACATGTTGGCTGCTGCACTTTATTTTAATGTTTGAAATGACAAACCTTGTACATAAATCCTCTGGTATGTGCCTCTGCTTATCCTAATCATGGTGGGCTGCCATGGCCAAAATTGCCTGGGCCACGACACAACACCGGTGAAGGGCGTCAAAGACGTCCACTCAGGTATTTCTCTTCCATGAATCCTGAGGTGTTTAATCTTGTTGGTCGTTCACCCTCCTTTACAGGATATAACTGTGTTCCTAATGTTGCTCTGAGAGAAGAGTTCAATCTTCCTGATGAAGTTAGACAAACTTTTGACCGACGCCGCTGTGGGTTACAATGTACTCTCTCTCTCTCTCTCTCTCTCTCTCTCTCTCTCTCTCTATTCTCTCTCTGTGGTTTCGTCTTAAACACCTCATCGGTGTTCGGCGGCTATTTCTTCCGGTCGTCGATGCTCCAGACTCGATGCCCAACCCCACTGATGGTGGAGTGTTAAAACTTCTTAGAGGAGCGTCTCAGCGTCTCTTCAAATCAGCTGATCGGCCTCTGTCTGCAGGAATCTGTCGCCTAACTTTCTCTACCTGAAGTTTCTCATGAAAGGGGCAGGGCTAAAACACTGATTAGTTGATTAGCGACGTGACGTTCTCACTTGAGACCAACTGAAGTACTCCTTTACAAACTTGGATAATTATCTTGTTTTGCATCAAAATGAAAAGGATCTCCTTGGACTTCAGAGACTCTGTAGAGGTCTGTATCTGATCCCATCATCCCCGCGTCCTTACAGACGCTCAGGTCTGTGTTTATGAGGCTGTTTCACTTCCTGCTGACGCCCTCAGTCTGCGGTGGGACACCTTTCCAGCTGGGCGGGTCCATCACCTCCAGGAATCCATCAGGGCCTGGTGTCGCTGCAGAAGCTGCTCTGATGGTTTCTGTTCAGAGTTTTTTTTACCGTACGCTCGTATCGCTGACTTTCAAACCTCCTCCTCCTCCTCCTCCTCTTCTTCCTCTTCCTCCTCCTCCTCCTCCTCCTTCATCTCTGTTTGGGTTTTTTCCATCATTTAGACCGTCACTTCATTTCAGGCCGCCACAGTGAAATATCGCAGCATCATCAGCTTTCTCTGTTAGTGTGTATTAGTGTGTGTTAGTGTGTGTGTGTGTGTGTGTATGTGTGTATTAGTGTGTGTTAGTGTGTGTGTGTGTTGTGGCACTGATAAATGCTGAGCTAAATTTAGCTCTGTGACCTGCTGCTGGGAGAGAGCGGGCCTGGAGATTTAGGTTGTGACACACACACACACACACACACACACACACACACACACACACACACACACACACGTCTGTTAGTGACCCAAATACCAGTTAGAAATATATATTATATAAACTTGTTCCCATATCGCCCAGCCCTACTGTTTGTTTATTAACCTACAGACACTTTCAGCTGATCTGACCTAACTGTCTGTGTGGAAAGGTTCAGATCTGGAGAGACTTTCCTTCATTATCTTCATCCTGCAGATTTATGACGTTATTATTATTATTATTATAATTAAAACAGTCTCTCAACACGGTCAGCTCTTTGTCAGCACACTAACGTCAGACCATCGAGGACGTGATTCATGATTTAAAAATCAACTTAATGAATTATTCAGTTTGTGATCGACCGAACAGAGAGGTGAGGAAGACTGGAGGAGTTTCAAGACGAAGAGGAGAAGGAGGAAGAAAAGGGAGTTTTAGTGTTTTTGTTCCTCAGGAGTCCATGAATCGATGGAGATCCACCAGAAGAATAGTTTGTGTCCTCCTCTGTGTGTGTGTGTGTGTGTGTGTGTGTGTGTGTGTGTGTGTGTGTGTGTGTGTGTGTGTGTGTGTCTCTGACTGTCTGCTGATGTTTACAGCCTTGAATCTCGCCGCCTCCATTGTCGTTGTAATTGGAACAAATCATTTTCCAGCCGTTGTCTGTTTTTCTTCTTCTGCTTCTTCTCCGGATATCTGACGAGCTGCCCCGTTCGTCTTCTTCGTTGGTGTTTTATAAGCTGCAGCATGGTCTCCTTGCAGGACTGGGTCTCTGTATCGACCCGCTCTTCCTCTCAGACGGCCCCTCTGAGGACCAGACCCAGGCTGTGATCAACGGTTATCGACTGGAGGGTAAAGCGCGGAGCAGCATCCGGAGGGAGAGGACGTCTTTAGGAGGAGTTATCGTGTCTGAGGTGTTTTTCTAAAGCTCTCAGATCATCTGTGGAGGTTTAAATCCAGGAGTCCAGACTTCACACACACTCTGAAAACAGCCGTGTGTATCAGGTCATGAGTGGAGAGTGAAATCAGACCGGTTCACATCTGTCCGTCACAGCTGGTTAACGTCTCTGCTGCTTTGATAATCTTTGTCTAGGGCTGGGCGATAAGGAGAAAAGTTTATCAGGATATATTATTTTCATATCAGCTGATATCGATCAATATCAGGATATAAAAATCTAACAGTGTTTATTGGTCTCATGTACTCGACATAATTTACAGTCCACATTACTCTGCTTCATGTCCGACCTCCAAACACCAAAATACCTCCACACCACCGACGTTTTCCTAACGCCAGTGTTGTGGTTGACATTGATGTGGTCATCTGTTGAGCCTTCATGGTCATTTCTGTCGGGGGTAGCACTCATTTTCTTTGTTTCTCACCAACAGTGCTGTCGGCTTCACCTGTTAAAGTGCTATGGTTGGGTGGAGCTGCTGTCTGCTACGACGCTGCAGTTGGTTGATACTTGGTTCTAATTCAGAACATGATTGGTTCAGACCCGGAGAAACTCCCCTTTTCATTGGCTGTTCGTATAGTCGACCAAAACATGGCAGAATGACGACTATTGAAAAGCATATTGATCATGTTTGATATTGATATTGAGGGAAATTAGTTTAGATATATATCATTATCGTTTAATCGCCCAGCCCTATATTGGAGTACTTCTCCTGAACTCTCCTCGGTTTGTCCTGCAGAAATCAGCTGACAGGTCCTCTGAGGTCTGCTGCTGCTGTTTTTATTCAGAGCTACAGCGGGGGGGCAGTGACCCAGACCAGGTGACAGGGACATGAGTGTGTCCTGGTCCTGCCGGGACATCGCTGTGTGTGTGTGTGTGTGTGTGTGTGTGTGCTTATAAATAGCGTTGTTTTGGAGGCGCCTCGTCTGTTCAAAACAAATTAAATCAGCGTTGTCCTCACCTGCTGTCACCTGATTCTCTCTTTCTTTGTCTCTTTCTGTTCTGCAGACACAGCTGGAACTCTGCTCCACTCTCTCTCTCTCTCTCTCTCTCTCTCTCTCTCTCTCTCTCTCTCTCTCTCTCTCTCTCTCTCTCTCACTCTGGTTGTGAAAATGGTTGTGAAAATCCTCCTCCTCCTCCTCCTCTTCGTCTTCTTTGCTGCTCCGACAGGTCTCTTTTTCCCCGACAGTGAGTCCTAACTCTCCTCTTTGTGAGTGTTGGTGTGTTCGGGTTATATTTACTCATATTTACTCATATTTAATCACGCACAAACGAAAGCTTTGGAAGCGCCGCCACATTGATCATTAGGCCTGAAGTGCTAAGTGGGTTCTCTGCGGGGGGTTTGAGGCCTGCAGAACATGGCTGCACTTCACTTCAGCTGGATTAAACCGCATTAGCATACTCTCTGAAGTGTAAACACCATCAGAGCTGCTTTTGTCTAATGTGTGTTTTAACAGGTTTTAGAGCAGGGCCTGTTTATCTCAGTTTAAGAGACGATTTTTACTCTCCAAACAAACCCAGAGTGGAAAAAACTCTGAGGAGACCGAGGAGCGTCAGACTGATTTCAACCCGTTTCTTGGTCTCCTTTTCCTCCCTCACTTTCATGAACCGGCTTCAAACAGACTCTGAGGTCGGCCGGACTTCAGTGGTGGTCAGTGGCGGTCTTCTGGACCCCAGTCAGGTCAGCAGGTCTTCAGGAGGACGCTGTGAGAGTTATACATTTATTTTCTCAGAGTGACTTTTGGAGTTATCTGTCGGTGAGCATGAACCTGCAGCTCCTCCAGAGACCACTGTTCTTTTAGAGTGTGTGTGTGTGTGTGTGTGTGTGTGTGTGTGTGTGTGTGTGTGTGAACACCGATCAGACCGTCTGAGTCTCTTGTTGTCATGGTGATGCGGAGTGTCTCCGCGCTGCAGTGTGTGCACGGTTGCGTTGGCGCGTCTCCTCACACAAACCCAATGAATCCTGGGACATTTGTGCGATGGCCCCGTCACCGTATTACGGCGAGCTCCAGCTGAGAGGGCGGCTGCGGGGTCACTTCGCAGGAGCGGATTTGTTTTCCTCATCAGAGAGGAGTCAGGGTTCAGCTCCTGTTTCATCAGAGCGGTACCAGGAGGCGCAGCGTCTCCTCTGCTGCTGAGATTTACCTTTTTGTTGTAGTTTGGCCCCGTGTAGGAGACCAGGAGAAATAAATGAGAAAAGGTCGACCACGCTCTGTTTCTGACTCTACAGTCTCTTTATTTATCGGTGGACAACAGAGGGACACAAACCGGACTAAACTACAGCCTGATTAAATCAAGAAAAAAAAACAAACAAGCTGCTCTGACTTCTACGGAAGACGATGAGGGCCACTGGAAAAAAAAAAAGAAGGGCCAATATAATTTTTATAATTTTTAATATAATTTAAAGTCAAAATTCTGATTTAGATTCAGATTCAGACGACTTAATTCATCAGGAACAGATGAATACCAGACATTCACAGCATGACCCAAACATTCCCCTGTCAGCTCCACAGAGCAGCGATAAATAAATAACTACATAATAACCAGTGTGCAATACGTTCACAGTGGAAAGACTAAAATGCAATAAAAAATAACGCGATAAAAAGAGTAAAATAAGAACTAAAACGATCCTGAGACCCCAAAATCCAACACAGGCCACCAGCGATTCAGGGGATCCGCAGAGGAACGGAAAGAAGTCGGTGTAAATTGACACGTTAACTTGAATGGTTACGATCAGCTACGATCGGAGGATACGACCTTTTAGGAGACGATCAGGATGAAGGTGGAAATTGGAGTTTAGAGAGACGCGGCACACATCTGCTCTCTCTCTCCGGTATAAACCGTAGAGCAAATTTTTACAGGTCGGCACTTTGATTCGTGTTGGGCAGTGTGACGTTAAAAACCGTGTGACAATATAAGAGTTTATAAAGTCGTGTGTAACTCCTCCTTTGTTTTGCTGCTCCTCAGTTCATCTGATCGTGTTCTCTTCTATCATACATACTGTGACGATGTTGTTGTTGTTTTTGTTGTTGTTATTATGGCCTCGATTATCGTGAAGCTACAGTGGGACGTCCTGACAGCCCCCACACTCACGAGGCCCACAGTCTGTCTGTCTCTCAGGGACAGGTGAGACGTCCTGCTGATGTTTGGACGGTCCAGGTGTCAGATCCTGTTTCCCTGAATATCAAACCAAAGAGAAAACTTTCATCTGAACAGTGTGGGAGGAGGAGGAGGAGGAGGAGGAGGAGGAGGAGGAGGAGGTGGGGATTTCTGTCCTAATTGAATCAGCTCCTCTGTCTGTTCTTGTGCAAATGTAGATCTATCTTGTTTAGAAGCTCACAGATGGAGCGCTTCAGCGGAGGGAGAAACCTTTTTAAGATTCAGAGTTATAAATGAGAGTAAACAGTTCAGTGGATTTAGTCCAACAACAACAAGAAGAAAGTTTAACTCTGACAGGTGAAGTTACAGATTTGAGATTCCTCTGAGACCAAAATTAGATCGGTCTGTCAATGATGGAGGCTAAACCGCTCCAAAACACCGCAGAAATCCTCCCGTTTAGGAGTTCAGAGGCAGAGTTTAACAGGTGTTTAAAACTCCAGACTGATGATTTCTTTTCTGGTTTGTGTCTCAAACTTCAGCCATAAAAACGGTAAAATCCAAGAGCAAATCAAAGCAGCTTTGAAGTCTTTTTACGCTGACAGGAGAAAGTTTGACTTTGGAGAAACTTCCTTTTAAAGTTAAACCCCAGAGCTTCTCCTGCTTCCTCCATGACCCCTCTCTGTTTTTACCGACCCAAAATTCATTCACAGCAAGTCCTCAAAGAGCTCGCTCATTTACTTCAGAGGGTTAAAAGGACAGAAACATCCAAATCCAGAATAAAAGGAGCACTGAGCGACTTTTTTATCCAATCTTCACACTGTTCTCAGGAAGCAGACCTCAGGAAATCCTCTCTGAACTGAGTTCAGTCTGAGAACGATCTGAAGAGAGAGAAAACTCACTCTCCTCAGGACTCTTCCAACCATCCTTCAGCTGCTTCCTTAAAATGAGACTAAAGTTCAGGATGGAGTCCAAACCGCTCCCGTAAATGCATCGTCGACATGTCCTGGTTAGTCTTTTACATCTCAGAGTGGAGGATCGGCAGCCCCTCAGTTTCTAACCTTGTTATCCAAGCAGAGATCTGATTGGGCAGCCATGCTATGATGATGAGGCACTGCACTGATTGGTTGATGGAGATTGGAGGGTGGAGACTAGTGCAGACTAATGTGGAGGCAGTGGGTTCTATGATCTGTGCTGAATTTATCCACCATGCTCTGGTGTCCGATAAAAAAATCAAACTCTTGTGATCAGCTGAGGAGTCCGGCGATCCGCAGAGGAACGGAAAGAAGTTGGTGTAAATCGACACGTTAACTTGAATGGTTACGATCAGCTACGATCGGAGGATACGACCTTTTAGTAGTTGTGGTGAAAATTGGGGGTGAGCCGTACAATCATTTTAAGAGGAAACATCAGCCACAGGACTGCTGACGTGGATGAATATATAATTGAATTTGATGAATAAAGTTCTTCTTATTCTTGTTAACCAGCATGTCTAAGAACAGAACAGTCTTTGAGGAGCATTTTCAGACATTATAAAGATACAGCTGAGCTGATCCAAAGCAGAGTAAATCAAGATCCAGGACAGGGATGGACTGATAGTCAAAGAAAAGAGCTGCTCACAAAAACTGCAGATGAATGTGTAATCTGTAGAGACGTGCATCTGGTCTTGGTTTGAAGTCCACCGAGAAGACGTAGGAGATGAGTTTGAGGTGTTTTTGTGGTGTTTGTGCAGGCCTGTCAGACTGTTTGCTAACAGAGTCAGACTCTGAGACATCTCTATGACAAAGCAGTGAAGGACTAAACGCTCAGAGCTGTTGCAGATGAAAGCTCCGTCCAGCTTTACTCGGTGAGTCACCGTCTGCTGCTGCTGCTGCTGCAGCCTGACTGTCACGGCCGACTGAAGTGACAAGCTCCTCTCCAAAGTCCTCTTTAAGCTGCAGCTGAAGGCTTTTTTGTGCCGCTGTGACAGAGTTAGAGGGAGAATTAGAGATGTGTAAGGTGTGTGTATGTTCACTGTAAGGCAGGTTTCTTCAGAATTAGGTCCATGATGAGTGATGAAACACCTGGAGTCTGCAGAAAAATGTGACCGTGGAGCGTCTCTGCTGGGAGTTCAGAGTGTTTGGAGAGTGAAGGTCAGGGATTTAACAGAGGAGACAGGAGGAGAAAACTGCAGAGCTGTGCACAGAGACAACAGGAGAAAAAAATCCAAACCTGAAAACGAGAGCACGCCGGACTCCAAATAAACCGACAATTTCAAAGAACTCACTGAAGCTCTGATTAGTGAGGGTCAAAGTCCTCCTGTAGGATGTTTAGGGGGCTTAAAGGAGGTTTATCTGAAGCCTTTCTGAAGTTCTCCGTTAGTGAACCAGGAAAAGTAAATCCAGAAAAGATTCCTGACTTAATTCCTGACTTGTACTTTTGTTTCTTTTAGTCTTCAGGTCATTAAAAAAAACACAAAATCTACTTTATAGGTCACAGCTGCCTAAAACGCTCAGTATATATGAGGCTCTAGACTCTGAAGATCTACGCCACTCGACTTCAGCTGCACCCCAAACATTTATTGCAAACTGTGTTATTATTATTATTATTAATGTTATTGTTATTATCATAACCATTATCAGTAGTATCATTAAAATCTTCGCTATCATAGTCATTATTATCATTGTCATTTTTAACATAATTATTATTATCATAATCATAAATATCATTATTATTGTTATCACTATCATCATAAATATTTTCATCATTATTGCCATAATTATCATTATTATTATTATTATTATTATCATTTTAATCTTTATCATTGTCATCTTTATCATTATCATTACCATTACCATTTTTTATTATTGTTATCATTTTTATAATTAATATCACTATTATTATTATTATAATTATTGTTGTCGTTATTACCATATTAATTATAATTAGTTTTATTATTTTTTATCATTATTACCATGATTGTTGTCATTTTTATCATTATTATCATTGTCATTATTATCATCATTTTTGTCGTTAAAATTATCACTATCATCATAAATATTTTATCATTATTGCCATAATTATCATTGTTATTGTTATCATTTTTATCTCTATCATTGTCAACGTTATCATTATCACTATCATATTTTTATTATTGTTATCATTTTTATAATTAATATCACTATTATTATTATTATTATAATTATCGTTGTCGTTATTACAGCATATTTATTATGATTAATTTTATTATTTTTATCATTATTACCATAATTATCATTATTTTTTATCATTATTATTATTGTCATTATCATAATTATCATTACTATTATTATCTCACTATTTTCATTATTCACATATTTATTACCATTATTATAATCATGGCTGTGTTTGATTTAACAGTTGAACTCAGAGGTTGTTGGGTGAACTGTAGTCAGTGTTGAGGCCCATTATGAAGAGTTTATGTTCTCTGTCAGTGGGTGCAGCAGTGGAAGCTAAACTGGAGCTAATAGGAAACTTTTAAACTCATCATCATCATCCTCCTTATCTTCATCCTCTGACACACTGAAAGTCTTTGAAGCTGATTTTAGGATGGTTTTTATTGCACTTGCTTTGAAGAGAAAATATGATTATGAGAACTGAGAAACAAAAGAAAAGATAAAAAGAGCGTCTGACAGGAAAGGATGAGGAGAGACACAAACTCAGTGGAGAGGAAGAGCTTAACGTCATGTTTCCTGAGCTACCTGCTCGACTGAGAGGAGCTCCGTCTGAACTCAGCGGGACGACCGAGTTATTAATGCACCTGAGGGTTTTCACGCTTTTCACCTTCAATTGATTCCTTTCCTGTTCCTGTGAGATTAATCATACTGGTCATTACTGCGGTCCCTCCAGAGCCGACGACGGCACCAGAGGAGAGGCAGCGGGGGGGAGTCGGAACGAGAGAGAGAGAGAGAGAAAGAGAGAGAGACTGAAAGGGCTCAGGCTAAGCAGACAGCAAGCAGCTCTTATTGGTCACTCAGAGAGGCCACACCCCCAACTGTACTTCACCATGAGCTCTGTTAAAACTTGACGGGTGGGTTAAATGAGCCGTAGTGACCAGGACTGTTTCTGTACCAGCCTGTAAACTTATTTATTCCTGCTGCGAAGTTGGACATTTTAACATGGGGCTCTATGGGGACTGACTCACTGTTGGACACAGCCTCTAGTGGACATGAGTGGAACTGCACTTCTGCGCCTAAAGTCTGTCATTTCCAGCCTCTGATGTTTCTGCTTTAGGAGGAAAATATCTGAAAAAGATCCTTTTGTTTATTCAAAGAATTAATTTGAATTCTGCTCCAACTATTGTTGTTTTTGTCGGCCTGTTTTAATTTTAGTTTTAGTTTTAGTCTTCGTGTCAAACTGTCTTTTTAGTTTCTATTGGTTTTCGTGAAGAGACATTTTAGCAGAGTTTTTTTTTGTGAACCACATTTCGTCTTGTTTTTATTCGTCAGTGATATTTCATTATATATTTAGTCACAGTTATCGTCATAAAACCACCATTATGTTTAGTCTCGTCTCATTTTCATCACGTGATAAAGGTTCGTTGACGGCGATATTTCAACATAATTTTCGTTGATGAAAGCAACACCAGCTCCAACTCACTGTGAGGGAATAGAAACATGCATTTTAAACACATTATTAAACATGTTTATGTATTTTAGTTTACACGTAACAAGTCTTGGAGTTTAGTCTAACCCTGTGTGATCTGGATCTGCAGAGGAGTAAATGTGATCAATACAGAGACTCTGTCCTCCTAAAGCAGCCTGAGTAAAAGACAGAAACTGCAGAATGAGCCTGGACAGACAGACAGACAGACCTCAGTGTTAATATTCTCCTTCACATCTGTCCTCCTCTGATATGAGCGCCGTGTTTACTGCAGCAGGACTCCTGCAGCATGAATGAGATAAGTTTCTCATTATTCTGTTGGACAAGCAGGAACAATAATGCGATGGGATTATTGATCCGACCCATCCGGTCCATACCTTCCCTTTCAGAGGAGAAAAGGTGTTTGAGAGTGTGTGATGTCCTCGTTCACCCCTGAGTACAGCGTCTCTCCTGCCTGCTGATTACTAAGTCTGGGTTAGGTGTAGTTTTCTCACGGCTCTGTTGGAGCTGCTTCTTCTCTTCCTCTCCGTCTGTGTGGCCTTCAGGAAATAAATCCAGCTATCAGGTAGGACTCTGAGCTAATGAGGCGTGAGGAATGTAACAGCTGTAATCTGTGGGAAGAGCTGGTTTGGGTTTAACTATCAGGATCTCCTTATATGGGCGAGGACTAAACCTGCATTCTCTCTGGTGTCCAGCAGGGGGGAAACTCCACAGAAGTTAATTTGAGGTTTATTTATTAGAATTTAGGAACCGGGACACTTACTCGACTTTAGGAGGATCTTTGAATACTGTCCCAAAAGAGTCCAGTTTACCACAGACAGACAGACAGACAGACAGGTGTGTGCAGGAGTTGTAGAGACTTCAATCAGAAGATTTCTGCATTCATAGTTTCTTCACGGCCCGTGTTTGCAGCTCTGTCATTAGTTTTACTTCTCCATTGTTATTAATCGCCTCTCTCTGAGTTCAGGTTCTGCTCTGTTGGAGCTGAAGCTCGATTAAACGTGGACCTCTTAATTGGCAGCTTTCTGTTCAGTCTCTGCGGGGGTAAGGTGTCCACGCCAACCTGCAGAGATAAATGTTTTTATCATCCGGTGTCCCGAAGCGACGCTCCGACTCCAACATTTCAACCTGGTCGAGTTTTGTAATTGAATACTGAAGCAGCTTTGACTTTTAATTTAATTTAGACATCAGTGTAACTTCTAATTTAATTTCAGCGTTTCTTTGAAAGCTCTGCCGGGCTGCATGCTGTGAGTGTGTGTGTGAGGGCTGGAGCATTAAATGTTGCAGTAAGTGGAGGGCTGTGAAGGTCTCCTGGCACAGAGAGCGGTGGGAAATTACCTCTCTAAGAGAAATCAGTTAGCAAAGCCAGCGAGCGTCTGTCCCGTCCTTCTCTCCATCACGCCCTCACAGCTAATAATCCTCAACAGTTCACCCTCGACAGTCTGAAAGCTGTAAAATAGGCCGCTAAAATCCCATTTCCTCTCACTCTGGACTTCTTTCACATCCTTCTTTTGGAGGGTTTCACACCCGGAGCTTTGTGGGAGGAAGGAGAGATACTGGAAGACAGCCAGAGACGTGAAGAAGAGGAGAGCGAGGAGAGCGGGTTATCGCTGCAGGGGAGAGCAAATTCTCCCAAAATCTATATTTGCTCATGGGGAGGCCTCGCTAATATGACAGGTCACGGATGAAAGTGCAGACAGAAGCCGGCGTGCAAACCTAACACACACTCACACACACTCACACGCACACTCAGGTGGCGTGGGGCTGCATCCTCCATCAGACGCCTGATCTCAAAGCCTCGCCTCTAATTGTACCCTGTTGCTTCGCCGTGTGGCAGGAGGCAGAGCGCGCCCGGTGGCCCACTGAGCCGTGGCGTCTGTCCAAACAGCTCCGTGTGCACATTCTGCACTCAATGGGCCGTGAAATCAAAGTCCTCTCACTGCAATTATGCCAGTCAACATTCAGCACCGACCAACTGCTTGTGCTGGAGATTACCGAGGCATTGTCTGCTGTCTGTGCACGAACACACACACACACAGACACACACACACACACAGAATTACCAGGAGCAGGCTGTCAGTCTTCTGCAGGCTCCATTTCAACTCCATATTGATTCTGTGAATGCTTCTTTGAAGAGGAAACAAATGTGTTATTACCTCCGCTCCTGCTGTTCCCCGGCGTCTGAAGTGATTAGGATTTTAACACGCCTCGGATTGCGCCGCGATAAAATCGATTCATCAATCGATCTGGCAGTTGTTGTTTCGCACCGGTTGCTCTTAGCAGCAGGCCGAGCGACATTGTCCAGATGTCCTTCCCCAGCATGTCTCCCAGCTCCCCCTGTGGGACCTGAAGATGTTCCCAGACCAGATGGGTTATGTAGTCTCTGCAGCCTGTTCCCAGTGAGCCCAGAGGTCTTCTGCTGGTTTAATGTGCCTTTAACCAAGGATGCACAAGTGAGCACAACGTAGGAGAGACTTGTTGAGGACAGAAGTATAAAGTCCACCTCATTATTGTAACGAAGGGAAAAGTAAAGGCTCTGAAATGTCCTGTATCAGATATCCATTAACAGTCCAAACTGCAGAAACTGGTCTCCTGGGGGGGTCTTCAGGCTGCACCAGAGGACCCTAAATGTTGGTCGATAAACAAATCCAATTCCTGAAGTTTCAGCAGAAGTTTCAAGTCCCCCAACTTTCTGTAGACCTAAGTGAACTCAGCAGACCAGACTCTGTAGACTTTACCCTCAATTTTCACCGCATCCGGAACAGCTCTGATCCGGAACTGCAGCGATTTTTACCGTCTGCCAATTCCTACCAGATCTGTTTGTGAGGCGAATATTTTGAAGAGAAGCCGGATGTTTTATTTTGTGTCTGTGCCCGACTTCCTTTCCAGCACGGGTTAATCTGTGCTGAATTTATCCGCCATGCTCCGGCGTCCAGAAACAATAGAACTCTTGTGATCAGCTGAGGAGTCCGGCGATCCGCAGAGGAACGGAAAGAAGTCGGTGTAAATTGACACGTTAACTTGAATGGTTACGATCAGCTACGATCGGAGGATACGACCTTTTAGGAGACGATCAGGATGAAGGTGGAGGTTGGGGGTCAGTGAACCCAGCAGACCAGGTTCTGGAGTCTCACAGTCAAATGTTGTCCTGTTCTTGCCTGATAGAGGACTTTGGTCAGGACCGCATCAGTCCAGGTCCTCAGCAGGACTCTTCTCCTACAGAGCCATGCTGTTGTACATCCCTAAAGTCAGACTGTGGTTTGTCTTTGAGGCGTGGATCGATTATGTCTTGGAATTATGTCTTAATCGATTATGTCTTGATTGATTATGTCTTGGAATGATCATGTCTTGATTGATTATGTCTTGATTGATTATGTCTTGGATTGATTATGTCTTAATCGATTATGTCTTGATTGATTATGTCTTGGATTGATCATGTCTTGATCGATTATGTCTTGATTGATTATGTCTTGGAATGATCATGTCTTGGATTATGTCTTGGATTGGTCATGTCTTGGATTGGTTATGTCTTGGATTGGTTATGTCTTGGATTGGTTATGTCTTGGATTGGTTATGTCTTGGATTGATTATGTCTTGGATTGGTTATGTCTTGATCGATTATGTCTTGGATTGATTATGTCTTGATCGATTATGTCTTGGATTGGTTATGTCTTGGTTTTTGGAGAGTGGGTCAGACACGCAGAAAGAGCTGCAACCGCCTCAGTGATGGTCAACCACAGCCTCTGTACACGGTGCAGGTCCCTAAACCAGGAGGCCAGCTGGAGCCATATTAAAATAATAAAAGTACTCTTGATTGTGAAATTGAATTATAACTTTTGTGGTATTTTATTATCAGTGGTTTTAGTAGTTTAGACAGAAAGGTTGAATAGATTATTATAATTTGTGTAAATTTCTGCCATCCCTTTGTTAGTCACTCACTGTTGGGCCACCCCAGTCTAAAAAGTGTAGACACGCTCCTGCACAGTACTGAGGGGGCTAAATGGACTTTACCTGCAGCACCTGTCATCACTCCCCCGACACACCTGAGTGTACCTGAGTGACACAGAAACTCTTTAAAGGCTCTTTTTACATCTGAAACCATCTCTGTACTGCTGCCTGATAATTACACTAGAGTATAAATATTATTATATATAAGTCAGAGTGGATATCTGTGTGTCTGTGTAATGGATCTTAGTACAGTAATATACAGAAGGACATGTTCCAGTGTAGAAATATCATCACTGCCTCTGTCCAGGGTGCTGAACCTGAAACGCCCTCACAGAGGAGATCTTTACTGTTAAACCCTGAAGTAGGGCTGACAGAATAGATGTTTTCATTTTGTTTTTACCCTCAGACGGAGTCACTTCAGCTCTTAGATTAACAAAGCTGTTCTCTGAGAGTGACCAAGACACAACAAATCACCCTAAAAAAGAGGAAATAAAATCCTGAAAAAGACAGGATTTTGTTTTTAAAGTGAACCTGAAACAGAGACTCTGCTCAGGTCAGATATTTATTAAAACTAAAAGATAAAAACATCGATTTATTTTCCTAAAACTTCATTTTACAACAAACATCTTCAGTTCAGAGACCTGCAGGAAGCGCTTCATTTGTTTAGAAATCCCAAAATACCTACTTAGGGGTTTTAAAATATCCCCCATTTCTCTGGATCATGAAATAATAATGAGTAAATCTATATAAAGCAGATCTAATTAGACCGTTTCTGCCTGATCTGGTATGTTGACACTCACAGCAGGAGGAGCTGCTGGAGGAGGGAAATGTCTCGGTATCTTCAGTGAGGTGAATATTTAACCCTCTTCTTCGTGACTGAGAGGAAACGCCATGGCGAACCAGCGCTGGGAAAATGAACCGGTTATACTGAGGTCACATGATCGGGGTCAGACGGCCTTTTTCTCCATCTCTGCTCTGTCCCGATACAACCAAGATTAAAAAAAACAAACTCCACAGACATCCACATCTCCACCAGCTTCTCCTCATCACTCATCTAGTCGTAGTCCTTGAACCCGTGACCCACAGAGATCCTGAGTCTTTCCAAAGTCTCTGTGATGTCTTCAGATGTCCTGCTTTAAGACGTCTCCTGGTGTATCTTCGTCATAAGTCTTCCAGAGCCTCTGTACCTCTTTGGTTTTTCACTGACGGGGTAGCAGCCTGGAAATCAGGCCCACCTGGGTCTGACTCAGCACCACCTGTCTCCCCAAAGCTCTCCACCTGGCTAGCTTGCTGTCCCCGCTCTGACTCATCCTTGCAGCAGTGCTTGTGTTGACAATCCACTCTGAAAATAAACTCACGGACATCAACTTGAATCAAACTTTGGGGCGAACTCGAGGGGTGTCTCAAGTTTCCCTGAGGCGGTTAACAACATGGCTGCTCCTCTTTTCCTCTCTTCAGATGAGAAGAGAAGGCATGGCTCACCTCAGTCCACGGGTCTGGATTCAGGTGAGACTAGATGTGGTTCAGGCTTGTTAATGAGGCTTACAGATAAAAAACCAGGTCTCGACTGTGCGAACGTTTCACTCGCATTAGCGACTAAAAATAGATGTGTGCGAATTGTAAAATGTATTTAGGGTCACATGTGCGCATACAAAAAATTAGCCAAGTCAACAATTTTTTTTTTTCCTGTAAATACGGCAGTGAAGTTAGTTTTAGGTTGGATATATTTTCCTGTAAATACAGCGGTGAAGTTGGTTTCAGGTTGGATATATTTTCCTGTAAGTACGGCGGTGAAGTTAGTTTCAGGTTGGATATATTTTCCTGTTAATACGGCGGTGAAGTTAGTTTCAGGTTGGATATATTTTCCTGTAAATACGGCGGTGAAGTTAGTTTTAGGTTGGATATATTTTCCTGTAAATACGGCGGTGAAGTTAGTTTCAGGTTGGATATATTTTCCTGTACATACGGCGGTGAAGTTAGTTTCAGGTTGGATATATTTTCCTGTACATACGGCGGTGAAGTTAGTTTTAGGTTGGATATATTTTCCTGTAAATACGGCGGTGAAGTTAGTTTCAGGTTGGATATATTTTCCTGTAAATACGGCGGTGAAGTTAGTTTCAGGTTGGATATATTTTCCTGTAAATACGGCGGTGAAGTTAGTTTTAGGTTGGATATATTTTCCTGTAAATACGGCGGTGAAGTTAGTTTCAGGTTGGATATATTTTCCTGTAAATACGGCGGTGAAGTTAGTTTCAGGTTGGATATATTTTCCTGTAAATACGGCGGTGAAGTTGGTTTTAGGTTGGATATATTTTCCTGTAAATACGGCGGTGAAGTTAGTTTTAGGTTGGATATATTTTCCTGTAAATACGGCGGTGAAGTTAGTTTTGAGGTTGGATATATTTTCCTGTAAATACGGCGGTGAAGTTAGTTTTAGGTTGGATATCTGACGGACATTCTCTGAGGATCTACCGGTGTCTTCTCACTCTCCATAACCGGGAATAACAACAGCAGCGCGGTTAAATCTACTCGTTGAATAAGGGAGCGTCAATAAATTACCGGTTGATGTTCTCAGAAAAGGCTGTTTTCCTTCAATAGCTTCACTGTCATGTGACCAAAAGACCTCAAATTGATTTCTAATAATAGTACGGGTCGGGCAATAAGACACACCTCTTTTTTCCCTAATTTGGGATATTTATTTGACGCCATCATTTTAAAAAACCTCATCAGACTTGTCAAAACTCCTGAACTTCATCTTGAGATGTTGGACTTACAGGAGGATGAAAATGAGATGAGAGTATGGAAGTAAATCTGTGCCATCTGATTTTGAATTTGAATTTCTATAGCTATTTTTAATAAAATTCAAGATCAGATGGCACAGATTGACTTCCATATGAGAGGGAGTTGTGCACCTGACTGGATGTGAAACCCTGTTAGAAATCTCACAGGTGGATCTGACGGCCATGAGGGTCAGATCCTGAGCAGAGAAAGAGCAGATTTAGTTTTCTGTAGCATCTATAATCCAACATCCTCATCATCTCGTTGTCATGACTGAACAATGATGATTTTCTCTTTCCTGGATCCTCGTCTTTTATTGAAGGAGAAGAACTATAAGAATAACAGATCTACTCAGTTTCTCCTCCTTCATGCCCTCTAACCGGTCCCTCTGAGCCCAGAACAGACCGAGCTGGATGAGACTCAGAGTCATAAAACGAGGGGTTTCTGCTGCGGGTCTCCTCTTCCTCATTCTCTGTGTTCTTCTTCTTCTCTGCACCTGACAGCGGACAGGAAATTAAAATCAGGTCTGGGAAATGGATCGCATATCCAGCAGGCACGAAGCAGGAGATAAAGAGAGGCAGAGAGAGAGGAGTATATTCAGGAGCAGAAACTCAGCCCAGATCAGTGGTCGGCTCCATTCATAATGAAAATGTGATTCTCAGAAACACAGAGCTAATGGTCTCTTTAATGAGCTCCACCTTTATGCATTAGTGTTGGGGAATAAACAAGAAGCATGGCTGACGTTCCTCCACCGCTCAATACAGTCCTATCTGTCCTCCTGCAGACACCTCAGCTGATAACGCTGTGGGCTGGATCTGTGGAGCGCCTGAGAGCCATCAAGTACACGAAGACCACAGAGACAGATGGATGCAGGTCAGTCCAGACTAGATAATACACAGGTGAACGAGATCATGAAGGTCTGAGTCCAAATAAAGGTCAGGGTTACACCCTTCAGTTCAGTTTTTATAGGGTGATCATACGTCCTCTTTACCTGGTCATGTCCTCTTTTTTAGGGCTGTCCGGTTTTGTTCGGGGAAGTTTATAAAATCCTTCAAATGTCCGTGATTTTGTATGAAAGGTTCGATTTTGTGTCACGTGTAAAAGTCACTCGATCTGACCTGAAAAACTCTCAAAATGAACTGTGTGTGACTCCATGACTCCGCCCTCCGTGTCCTCTTTTTTAGGAAGTCAGAATATGGTCACCCTAGTTTTAACACGATAGCAGAGAAATAGAGAAACAGTCGGTAAACTCGACCGCCTCGACCAAAACCATCAGGCTGTGAATAAATCCTGTGTGATCCTGCAGACTTCCTCCTGCCTGTTCATGCTGCGCTCCTCCTCCAGGAGGACGACAGCAGAGCCGACATGTTTGTTGAGGCTGGGGGCGATGATGGGGGGAGCTGCAGAAACCAGCAGAAGTTGTGTACAGACAGTTTGACTGTGTGCAAACAGGCGTGCGAGCGCAGGTGGCCGCGTGAATATCAACAGTAGAAGAAGAGCGGGGAGACTGGAAATCTGCTGAACGACAACGAGCCGACAGATGCCAACGCTGATGATCCTCAGTGGACTCATCAGCAGCAGATACGCTCTCCACGTCTCCTCCATCCTTACATGATGAACACTGATCACAGAGCTGCTCACTTCATCTACAAACTAAACCTGAGAGAGATGATTTTAGGAAGACCGGAGAGGAGAGCATGGAGACAGTCGATGAAGAAGAGTCTCTGCATTGGCCTGAGAGAGAAACCGGAGAGCTCTGGAGATGTTCTTCAAATGATGAAACGCCTTTTTGGTAACATCTCGTATGTGTGTCTCCAAACTGAGGTTAGAATCAAATATAACGTCCAGAGGGGGGTGGAGGGTGTCCGGTTCTGCAGGCAGAGGATCGTGTCGCTGCTTTTTGAGGATGATGTGGTTCTTCTAGCTTCGTCTTGGGATGCGAATCAGCACCTTCAAGTCCGAGGCCATTGCCCTCAGTCGCAAAAAGGTGGATTACCTTCTCCAGGTCGGAGGGGCGGTCCCGCCTCAGGTTCAAGTGTCTCAGGATCTTGTTCACGAGTGAGGGTAGGATGGAGCGGGAGATCGACAGGTGGATCAGAGCGGCGTCAGCAGTGATGCGGACGCTTAACCGATCAGTGGTGGTGAAGAAAGAGCTGAGCCGTAAGGAGAGACTCTGGATTTACCGGTCGATCTACGTGCCGATCCTCACCTATGGTCATGAACTTTGGGTAATGACCGAAAGAACAAGATCGCAGATACAAGCGGCTGAAATGGGTTTCCTCCTCAGGGTGTCCGGGCTCAGCCTTAGAGATAGGGTAAGGAGCTCGGACACTCGGGAGGAGCTCAGAGGAGAACCGCTGCTCCTCCACGTCCAGAGGAGTCAGCTGAGGTGTTAGGACGCCTTCTGGACGCCTCCCCTTAGAGGTGTTCCAGACATGTCCCACCGGGAGGAGACCTCGTGGTCGGCCCAGGACCAGGTGGAGGGATTATATCTCTCGCCTGGGAATCCCCCCAAAGGAGGAGCTGGTGGAAATGTCTGGGGTGAGGGCCGTCTGGACTTCCCTCCTGAAGCCGCTGCCTCCGCAACCCGGACCAGGATGAAGCGGAAGAAAACGATGACAACAACACCCAGGTCTGGAGTCATGAGGAGACACGGTAATGTAGAGCTGCGTGTCGTCAGCATAGCTGTGAAAGTTGATGCCGTGTCTCCTGATGATGTCCCCCAACGGCGACATGTAGAGATTAAAAGGTGTTGGACCTAAAATGGAGCTCTGGGGAACGCCACATCCCACTTCATTCCCCAGAGATAACATCAAATTTCCTGCCATTGAGTCATCGTATCATTCATTAGAGACTGATCAGCTGTTTATCAGCTGTTGATCGTCTGTTTTTCTTCCTCAGTCAGAGTTATCACCTGCAGTAAATCCATCAGGTCGGTGATGGAGAAGCTGTTTGTCAGGCAGCAGCAGCAGCAGAGCGGATATGAACTCCTGCCTGCTGTCTCTCTCTCTCTCTCTCCTCCACGTTTTATTGTTCATCTGATCCGCTCTGAAATATTTCTCACCTCACTTCCTGGAGGCTGATTTCAGCTGCTGCAGCACATTTTACGAGGCCGCCGGGTCGTAAAGAGAGACACACCCACCAGGACGGATCTCATTAAGCGAGGGAAACTGTGTGTAAGTTGCACAAGCGTGGATAATCATCAGATTCCAGGAGAAGAGCCAAATCCTCCCTAATTTACAGCCTCAGCTCACACCATCCCAACACCGACTCTTTAACCTTTAAATGCACCCAGCTCTTACCCAGAAACCTTTGCTGCATGTGTTCCCCACCTCTCTCTCTCTCTCCTCTGCCCGGTGTCGCTCGCCCCGGCCTCGCGTGGCGGTGTGATGAAATCAGATCGGTGTTAAATCACAGCTCCTTCACTGACCCTCTAATGAAGCAGCAGAGAGTTTTCACCTCCGCTGCAGCTCATTGGTTACTGCTCCGATGGTGATGATGATGATGATGATGGTGGTGATGATGAAGAACAGTGGGGAGGAAGAGCTCCTCTGGGATGTAGTGAGGAGTTAACGAGATGGCGTTCCTGGCTCCTCCTCTATCTCGTTTGTTTCTCAGTTCAGATTTCTGTTTTTTTTTCTGCTCATCAGAGTTTCTAAAAAAAAAACTCTCAATCTCTCAGAATCAGACAGAATCACAAAGTCATCAAACAGAACCAGAACAACAAACCGGGTCCATCTGCACGGGCCGGGCCTGCTGCTGCGGTTCTGAGCTTCACGACAAACATGAGGGTCAGACTTCGCCGACCTCCTCCAGTCAGAGCGTCTGTCAGGAAACAGAGAGAGCCACAGACAACAGTCAGTGTTTCCACTGTAATCGACCCACAGAGCAGAACCAGAACACGGCCCGGTCCGGTCCTGAGGGCAAACAGCAGAAACTCATTTTTCTGTCTGTGTCTCCGTTCGCCTGAGAGCGGGTTTCTCTGACTGTGTTGATTCACTTTGTTCCTTTAAAGTGTCCCTCTCTCTCTCTCTCTCTCTCTCTCTCTCTCTCTCTCTCTCTTGTTCTCTCTCTCTCTCTCTCTCTCTCTTCTTTGACTTCACCCCCCCCTCCCCCCCTCGCCTCTCTCGGGGGGGTTTGATCTAACCATCCAGACTCCTGCTTTTATCTGCAGCTCTCCTGCAGAGCTCAAAGCCTGACTGGGAGCTTTCTCTCTCTCTCCCTCTCTCTCTCTCTCTCTCTCCTCTCTCTCTCTCCTCTCTCTCTCTCTCTCTCTCCCCCTCTCTCTCTCTCTCTCTCTCTCCTGGGTGCACAGTGGCACAGACGTGCCCGTGGACACTCTGCTCAGAGGATGGAGAAGTGTAGATCTCAGCGGGGAACCTGGGGAATCTTAAACGCTGAGGTGGACATCTTTGAAACTCTGACCCGGATTAAAGGTCCTTACACACCGGGCGAAAATTCGCCAAGCGAATTATTCGCCTTTTTTTAAAACAGCATGAAGTCAATGCAAGCTTCCACACCGGCGGCGATTTCCCCGCGGGGCGAAAAGCCGCTTTTATTTTTTCGCTCTTGTGTCGAATTTACGGATATTCGCAGGCGAATATCTGGACCTGCTAGACCTCTGGCCAATCAAAAGTCATGTTGTTGATGACGTCACAGACCCATACGGCTGGAGGAGAGGGAGAAGTTTGAGATTATGAATACGCAGAGATGGACAGCTGAGGTGCATCCAAAACTCTTTCTAATTACTAATGAAGTAGTTTTCTCACAAGATGACACTCTCTTGTCTTCCTTAGGAGACAGATGTCATGTGTCATGTCCGTGCCGCAAAGCAACTTTATTAATTCGCTTTGCAAAAAATATACGCATATTCGCTTCGCGGCCGGTGTGTATAGGCGAAAGCGATTTTTCGGACCGGCGAATATTCGCAATTTTCGTCTCGCTTTTTCGCTTCGCTCCGCACATTCGCCGGTGTGTAAGGACCTTAAGAAGTCCGTTTGGGATTTGACTCCAGGTGCAGACTGTGGTGGAGTGGGTCATACCTGCCCCCCCCCACTTCCCCTCCTAACCCAAGAGTGTCAGAGATATACTGGAGTCTGTCCAACATGTCGGAGAGTAGTGTGGGGCGGTCTGAACAAAATCTTCTATCACAGTTTTAGTAATTTCTTATCACAGTTTTTTTTCCCTGTAAATTTAATTAATGTCTTAAAAATAACCGTACTGTGTCATTTGTTCATTTTAAACTCTGATTTTTATACAAATTCAAACTGTCAGACCAGTCTTTGATCGTCTCTTTGGTCAAAGACTCTGAAAGCTCTTTGAGAGGAGCTGCTGCAGGTTCAGTTTTCAGTGCAGCAGGTGCGTCACGCGTCTTTAGACTCTCATAACAGAGTTTGGCGTGTTTCATCTTGAGGTGGAGGAAGAGGTTGTTGGTGTTTCCTCCTCCACCAACGACAGACACACCACTCTCTGTGTATAGTTTAGTTTTTTTGGGTTATTGTGGAGTTGAAAGCAGAGCTGGACTCTCATGAGGTTTTCTCATGATAACTGAAAAAGAGCTTGTTATCTAGATCTGGTCTTTAAAGGAACCTGTACCTGGGTCTGACAGAGACCGGACTACCCGACAGTTGATCCTCCTGAATCTCAGCGAACCTTCGGACAGCCCGGCTCTTTCTGCCTGATGGAGAAGTCTGCTCAGAGCTCTGACCTCGTCTCTCTTATTTGGAGATCATAAATCCTGAATCTTTCTCAGAAGAAGGAAATCTCCCGCAGACAGTCTCCCGTCCTCCTGCGAAGTGTCGGCGCACATTAAAGTCCTTCAGACGAGAGTGTGTGCGGCCTGAGAACTTCCTCAGTCTGCGCTGAGACGAGCCAAACACTCCTGATGTGTTCAGCTCTTCAAAGCGCCTTGTTCTTTTTCCAATCCAAATGTTAGACTTCAGATTTTCGCCCTCCTGTCTAATTCCATTAGAGGCTGTGAGAGCAGCAGCTCCTGTGGAGGAGAATAAATGAACGTGTCAGAAGGAGTTAACTGGACTAACCACCTCTGTGTCACCGTGATGAAACGTACAGGGATGTCATTGAAGGATGTAACGATATAAAAATGTAACATCATGATTATTGTGACCAAAATTATCAGTTATCAATATTATCACAGTGAAATATGTTCAAATATGTACTTTTACACAGTCATGTAAAACTCAGAGAAATCGCCGATAGTCTGAGCCAAAGACCTGAATATGAAGAGGTTGTTCACACTGCTGGATGTTTCTCCTCTGAAGCTGCTCTCTGCCTCCGTCAGTGTTTACTTTACTCACGAAGCTCGTAGCAGGATCTGAGCATGAATCCGAGTGCTTTATTAAGATTTATTCTCCTACAGAATGTCACAAAATGACACATCCGCGCTCCCGGTCTGAAGGGTTGAAACGCGTACATGCTGTCCCGGTTAAAATGGGTTAAATAACAGAGGAACGATACTGTAAATATTAAAGATGGGGCCTTAAAGGGTCAGAGGTCATCAACACTAGTAATAACAAAGTACAAAGTCATGTGACAGTGACATAAACATGAACATGATAACAAATAAATCAAATTTCAATAAAATGATTCATTATTGTGCACATTGTAAGAATCTTCAGTGCTTAAAATAATCTGTATATAACAGAGCAGAACGACTATATGAAACAGAACAACCTCATGGAAACAAAGGTGTAGTTCAGGTGTAGTTTCTTTGACTGGCTGTACAGGTTAGGGTGGTTATCACGTAGATGGGACATCATGTTGGAGGTGTTTCCACCCTTCGCTGAGATATTTTTGGGCATTTTCAGCTAACTGGTTGGCCGTCCTCAGTCAGTGTCTCTACTGCGTCTTTATAGGAACTGAAATTCGTCCAGACTTTGGACTTTGTTTTCTTTGACAACGGAAAAATCTCTGCAGGACAGTCGGCAGAACTGTCCTCCGCCATGTTTACAGGTTGTGTTCTGTGCGGTGGGCGTGCGTCCCAAGGACTGCTGCCTGCGACTGCTCTTCTCAGCACTGAGCAGTATCACTGTGAACTTTTCCAGAGCGCGGCGATCAAACACGGTTTTAACGGTAACTCAAATTTAAAACGGTCGTACTAACCATCAGACCTTTCACCGCGGTTTATCATTTTACCGGTAATCGTTACATCCCTAATGTCATTGAAGAGCAGACGCTGACAGACAGAGACTTATCAGACACATCAGGTCTGACTGTGCTGAGACTCACTCTCGGTCTCATTTGGTGCACATGATCCCAGATCAGGACTTTGGAGGACTCCTGTTCTTCTGATGGGCTTTCAAACCATCTTCTCCTCTCCTCTCCCATCATGGAGCTGAATACTGTTCAGTCAGGAGTCTGTAGGTGCGGAGATACGGCAGATTAAAAAGTTCTTCAGAGTTTGAAAGTCCTGAGTTCGGCCTCGGTCTGTAAAGGTAGAGTAAGCAGAACTGAGAGCGAGGGTCACCGCCGATAAAACCACAGAAGAGGATAAAGAAGAGGACGGAGGCGGGAGAGTGAATATTTGGGATCTTAAGGTGATAAGAAAGGCGAGAGATTAAGGTTTTCACTGAACCAGAAGAAAGAGCGGTGCGAGAGTCAGGAGGCGCCGTCGCTGAAAGAGGCGAGCTGCCATTCATCACGCTCCTCGCACTGACACCGTGAGAATTACTGACTTGGCAGCAGGTGATAAGAGAGCCGGGATAACAGGTCGAGCCTTGACACGTCCTGAAGTGGGAGCCAATCATATCAGAGGACTGTAGCAGAATTATAACAGACGACCGTGCACGGGAAGTCTCTCTCACTTTCTACCATGAAGGCGTGCACGAGGAGGTTTGGGGTGGGGGGATGTGTTCCCAACGTCACGCCGCAGCTTTGCTCCTCCTCCTTTTTTTTTAAAGCAGTAAATCAAACCTGACAGACGGCGTTTAAGAAAACCATCAGTCACTCAACAGAAGCAGGAGAGGTTCACGGGAGTCCAACAGTCAGACAAAAACCAGGCTGAGCAACAGCAGAGGGTTCATTAAGGACTGCTCTTAAAGGGGTAGTTCACTGTTTTTTATAAGGGCTGTGGTATAAGCTGTATAATGTCACTATGACGGGTTATACCAACAACAGAGGACAGCAGCACGTCTCAGAGTAAAACTTTAATAAATGAAAGACCTGCAGGACCAGAACTGAAGATTTCAATGAGGCGTCTCCATCATCAGGCTGCTGTACGCTGGATAGTATACATCCTGCCGGAGAAGAAGAAGAAGAAGAAGACGTATCAGCGAGCTGCGAGCGGCAATTTTCAAACAGTGGATTCCAGGTACATCAATCCAGGAGAAGAAACAGCGATATTGGACGCTGAGCTTGGGTGGAGGAGGCTGGAAAAGGTGGAAAACCTCACGGTAGCTGGTGCCGAAAACTGAAAGAGTCAGGTGTCTGTTTTTTTGTGTCGTGCGCCGGTAAGCTTATAAACGGCAGCAGTGGGAAAAAGTTCAGTAAAGTTGGAAAGATTCACAGATTCGGACTTCCAGGATCAATAACTCTGAACACAAATGATGCCTCTTTCATGTCGTAATAACTCAGACTTCGAGCTACAAGAATCAAAAACCGATTTGTTTTACAAAAACAAGCCGTTCTTCGAGCTGGATGAAAAATACTGATCTCTGTGTGCAGCCGGCAGCCGGGCCAGTGTGCAGGGATCGTCTGCAAATTACGATACAAGAGGAAGACGCTGCAAACAAAAATCAATATCTCCACTGTTATACAGTAAAGACCCCAAAATCACCACAGACACCAGCAGACTCTTCAGACCACGACAGCTGTTTGAGGAAAATGTACCTTTTTTATTTTGAAGCCCGGGACAGTCCAAAGACACGACAGATCTGAACAAGCCTCAATGTCATCTCTATCAGTCCAGCACACACACACACACACACACACACACACACACACACACACTCCTCCTCTAATTCCATCTATAGGTGCTGATATTGATCCTGAGAATGAAGCTCTCTCTGCTCTAAATGAGATTGTGTTTCTCTGCTCAGTCAGTTAATCTGCAGAGACCGTTCTGCTTTTATCATCCAGTCCTCCAGGTAATCTCACACCTGTGACCGAGACAGTGAAGGGACATGACGACACGGTGAGACAGTCAGAGCTCCTCCAGATTACAGTGAAGTACTGTTTGTCAGATTACGGTGATGCTAATCTGAACCCAGACACAGTGAGGAGGACTCTGATGGGAAACAACATTAAAGGGATATTCCACTGTTTTTAAAGTGAGGCTGTCTGAGTTACATGTCATTTAGCGTATAAGCCACAGTTGGTGCCGTTAGCTCCGCCCCTTTACTGAGAAATTCCTGCTAGAAACAGGAAGTAAGGGATGCTCTGTTTTTTATTTTTACTAACTTTTTTGGATTATAGTGATATAGTTTAGAGCTGTCTGTCTCACGGTGCGAGTGGATTTGATGGTACAGTCTTTGGTCCGATTCTGTCTGACTACTCTGAATTTGTGCTGAGCGCCTCTCGCCATTTGTCACGTCATTGTTTTGGCGTGAAGAAGTGAGGAACCCTTTACACTTGGACCTGGTTAGGACTGGTTCTCCTCAGATTCCCAAACCCTCAGATTGAACCATCCTGCACCCAGCCTCCTCTGTTTCCTGTGTCTGAGAGCAGGCTGAATGAGTCTGCAGTGAAGCGCGTCGTCTTCGCCCGCTGAGCCGCCGTCAGTGATGGAGACGTGGGTTCATGAGAGCAGACAGCGGGTGTGTTCTCCTGTGAAATAATATCTCAGAAGTAAAAAATATGATTCAAGGCAGCATCAAAAACCCTCTGTGACGCTTCAAAGGTCTGTGTGTGTGTGTGTGTGTGTGCATGTGTGAGATTAAAGTGACGGTGTGTTACATCAGCCCATGTATAGAGACGCACTTCTGACCCCTCTGAACCTGATAAATGAAGCGGATCTGCTGTCGTCTGACACTTTGAACCTGCAGAACAAGATCGGTGATGATTCAGTTTACAAGAGCGAGGCAGAGAAGGACGCCACGCCACGTTTCTTCAGAAGCATGAATTAAACAAGCGTGTGTGTGTGTGTGTGTGTGTGTGTGTGTGTGTGTTTGGGAGGCTGCTGCAGGCGAGCGGCGTCTCCGTCTGTTCTTTTCAAAGTCTCTTGTTTTGGGTTCATTAGCTCAAAAAGCTAATCCCAGCAGAGCGGGAGGGAAGTTTCCATAACAAAGAAAACGCTCGAAATAAAAGACGGTGAAACCGACTGAGGAGCGAGGATCCTCGGTCCCCTCGTTAACAACAGGAGGAGGAGGAGTTACTCAGTGCGTTTACATGCACAGCTTACCCACAATATTCACCGCATCCGGAACAGCAGCGATGTCCGCCGTCCGCCAATTCCTGCTGGAACTGTTGGTGAGGCGAATTTCATGGTGGATTATGGACAGCGGGAATTGCGAGAACTCACTAGAACCCGTAGATTCACGTGTTTATGTTCCGGGGTTACGGGGGCTCTGATTATGGTCGGACTAAGGTGTTTACATGACCTTCAGTTGTCCAGTCTTAATCGGAATAAGACGATAATACGGTTTTCTCAAGTGTCATGGAAACGTACTGACTCCGCCTCTGTCTCCGCCTCTTTACGTTTTAAAGCTGATGTGATGTTAGCATGTCGTCAAATCCAGTGAAAGTCAGAGTGAGTCTCTTCATGCAGGATGAAGTCTGATTTATAAACACTGAACTAAACGGACTGAAGACTGAAGCAAACCTGCAGATCCAGATCTGGACTAACAGGAGCTCTTTGTGACGCTTTAGTCCGGATGTAGGCTGGACTCTGGTCCAGACTCTGGTCCAGGCATCAGTCTGATTAAGGTGTTCACATGTTAATTTGATATATTCAGAATAAAACAGCTGTTCAGAGGAGTATTAGCTGTAAACTCTGATATATCTGACATCCTTTGCTGCTGTGTCCACAAACTGCTGCTTCAGCGCCGTTTTCTCTGCTGTTATTCGCCATAATTTGATGAGAACCCTCGCTCAGCAGTCGATGTGTGAATGAAGAGACGGTTAAAATCACACAGACAGAGATGGAGAGAGTCAGAGCTTTAGAGGAATCCAAACAGACAGACACAAACTGAGAGCAGAGCTGAACGATGGATTCATCTCTTTCTTGAACTTGTCAGTTTTTCGTGTTTCTGGGAGGAATTAGGTTTGTGCGTCTCAGCTGAGCTTCCTTCACAAAGAGTAAGAGATGCTGTTATTAGAGGAGCGCTCTGACATGAGGGTTTCAGCTGAGATACAGGGTCTGTGTCTGCAGGATCACAGAACAAAAACTCCTCCTCCTGGTTTGGCGTGTTACCCGTGATCTCATGTCGTGCTGGAGGTAACAGACATGCTTAATTAATCATCCTGTTTCACACTCTGACGAGGAGGCAGCTGGTTCTCCAGCAGGTCCAGAACAGGACTCTCTATCAGCTGCATGTTGGCGCCTTCGTCCCCCACAGCTACCAGTTGATCTCGCCCACAAACCCGCTCTCACAATCTTGTGCTGTGCTCTCATTCGATACGACAGGGAGCGTGTGTGTGTGAGTGTGTGTGTGTGTGTGTGTGTGTGTGCGTGTGTGTGTGCAGAAGACACCAATATTTCAGATTAGACTTGTTCAACTCAACACTGTGAGCCACATTTACAACATCTCTAATTCTGCCTCAAACACAAGCTGTTTTTATCAAAGCGGAGCAGCTGGATTCTCTCCTCTCTGCTCGTACGTTTAAAGGAGAATCATGCAAATAAAGAGGGAGGATAAAACAGCTGTTGTACTGCAGAGGCTTTATGGGAATCATGTCAGTTTAGTGTGTTTTAAATGGAGATAGTGACGCCGCACAAACAGGATTTAAAAACACCAGGAGGAGGAAATGAAACTGAAGTTTATCAGAAACAAGTCAGTAAATAATGAGCGCTCTCTCTCTCTCTCTCTTTACTGACAACTGTTTCTCTGCATTAAACCTAGAATAATAAAGCTTCAGTAGAGTCTCTAAAAGACTCTACAGGGTTCGACTCTAACTTTGTTCACAAGGAGCACAAAGAACTTTAGGGGATCAATGAAAACTAATCAATAATGTTTGTCTTATTGGTCGACCTTAGTACTATTATTAGAAATCAATTTTAGGTCTTTTGGTCACATGACAGTGAAGCTATTGAAGGAAAACAGCCTTTTCTGAGAACATCAACCGGTAATTTATTGACGGTCCCTTATTCAACACCGACGTTGACAGTGAGGGTGTCGAGTAGATTTAACCGCGCTGCTGTTGTTATTCCCGGTTATGGAGAGTGAGAAGACACCGGTAGATCCTCAGAGAATGTCCGTCAGATATCCAACCTGAAACTAACTTCACCGCCGTATTTACAGGAGAATATATCCAACCTGAAACTAACTTCACCGCCGTATTTACAGGAGAATATATCCAACCTGAAACTAACTTCACCGCCGTATTTACAGGAAAATATATCCAACCTGAAACTAACTTCACCGCCGTATTTACAGGAAAATATATCCAACCTGAAACTAACTTCACCGCCGTATTTACAGGAAAATATATCCAACCTAAAACTAACTTCACCGCCGTATTTACAGGAAAATATATCCAACCTGAAACTAACTTCACCGCCGTATTTACAGGAAAATATATCCAACCTGAAACTAACTTCACCGCCGTATTTACAGGAAAATATATCCAACCTAAAACTAACTTCACCGCCGTATTTACAGGAAAATATATCCAACCTGAAACTAACTTCACCAAAACCATCAAACCAAAGAACCATCGAACCAAGACCATGGCACGTTTGGAGTCTGTGCAGCTCCTCAACCGTGTGTTTGAATGTGTAGATGGATCTCAGGTCTGTGATAGGGTTGGGTATCGAGTCTCGAGCATCGATGGGGATCTGGACTAACATTCTGATTCTCCTGGAATCGTTCAAAATCCAATGATACCCAACCCTAGTCTGTGATGAGCTCTGAGGACTTCTCAGAACCCTGACCCGTCAGAGCGGTGGCAGAGGTCCTCGAACTCGTTAATCTAACTCTGGTTTGAATAAACGGCGCCTCCCTCCCTCCCTCCGATGACTGACTCCTCTTTTATTCGTCTTTTGTTTTCGCAGCACTCAGCTGCCCTCCGCCTTTGTCTCGGTCTCATCAGCTGGTCCGGTTCAGCTCGACTGCTCGGCCTGATTGGCTGTAATTGTTTGGCTGCTGGAGCTCTCGGCCCCGGAGACCAGAGCGGGGTGTTTAGTGTTCGGCTGCTGCTCCTTTGTTTTTGGATTTGTGTGGAGGACTTTTGTTTTTCAGGATTAACTTTGTGAGGTGTGAGAGATCATGGATGTGCACAGACTCTTCAAGTCTCCTCCTCCTCCTCCGGGCTCGGCTTTGTCTCCTCAAGACTTGTTCTTTCAGGAATGCAAATTCAACAACCTTGGGCCGCCGTGTACCAACTAATTAATATTTAACGATGTGCATATTAGAACTAATACTGACAAAGACAGACGATCATTGCACAGTCAGCCTCCGACCTGATCTGACCTGATCAGATACTGTCTGCAGGGAAGGAGACTCTCCAATCCCTGAAGCTGCAAAAGTCCAAGTCGTACGTGTTCTGGACGCTTCGTTTTAGACGGTTCCTTTCTGGGGTGTGACAGTCATGTGTGGCGTTTAAGCGTCCTCGGTTTAATAAGGATCGACCAATAGTCAGTGTCGGTATCAGCCCTAAAAGAAAACATATCTGTTGATCCTCACAGTTTAATCTGCTGTTTCATTTCTTGGCGTTCTTTCCTTCTTCTTTCCTCTGGTCTCCTATTTCCTGCGAGCGTCGTTACGTCACCGTACGTAATCCGACCCATCAACTGAATATGATCCAGTCAGTCGTTTAATCAGATCTGAAATTTAATCTGATCTGAGTGAATCAGATCTGCTGAGGAGTTTAGACGACACAGTTTTAATCTGATTTAATGCGATTGTAAGATTTTATGACCCATGGAAACACACCGAGGGTCCTCTTGATCGAGCAGCAGCAGCGGTCATAAACCGTCTTCTCCAGCTTTGGTTTTTCTATTATTGAACGTTTCTCATCTGAAGAAAACAGAAAAACTAAATCAGACAAAAGCCTTCAGAATAAATGTTTCCTATCTGTGGAGAAACGGCGCAGAGGAGCGGCAGGAATCCTGCGTTTTAAAGATGGAGGGCAAGAGCTGCTTTTTGGACGTCTAGGCCCAAAAGAGCGGGCGCCTGAGGTGGAGCAGCGGTCTCAGCTGAGGGTCAGGAAGTGTCTGCAGCTCTCCTCTCTCTCTCTTTTCACTGCAGGCGGAGGAGACTAAAAAAAGAGGACAGGGCTCCTCATCAGCAGACATCTGTGAATCAGCCGGACAGGTCGCACCTCTGCGAGGAAGCATCCCAAAGCAATTTGTAAGGATAAGTGGTTTCCTTCCTCTTTTGAGTCTTCCTCCAGGAGGCTTTCAGCTCTGTTGTTCTCCTGTTTGCTTTTTCTGGTGATCGGAGGAGACAGGAGGAGTTCAAACACAGCAAAGACAGAGTCGGACGTGAAACAGCGAGACTGAAAGAAGAAGAAGAGGAAAAAAACAATTTTTTGTGTTTAAGAGCGATCTGAAAATGCTGCAGGAGGAAGGAAACAGATGTCAAAGCAGGTCGAATCAACTTCTGCACGAACAGGAGGAGTCTGACCTTTACTCAGTTTTATGCTAATGCCTCAAAAAAGACTAAAACTCTGAGGCGGTCTGCTCAAACCCGGTCTGATAATAAGGAGACAGCACAGGAGGACGTAGAAGTTTCTCCTCTTACTGATGAATCTGAGGAGAGTCTTCTCTCTGAACGTAGACACCTAAATTTTTGATCTGAGGATGTGCCGGAGCCGCTTCACTCTCTAAACTTCCTGCGCTCACATCTCCGCTCTCTTGAAGTCTGATCCTCAAAGGCTCGTATCGGTCCGTCTTCCTCTCCAAAACGCGCTTCGACGATTTCCTGGAGTCTGTTTAGAGAAGGAGGAAGTTTTGGCGTTCGGAGCTGGAGGAATCGTCTTTTCAGTCCCAGGTGGATTCAGAGAAAGGAGCAGCTAAACAGACCTGAGAGGATGGAGTTAGTGACAGACAGGTGTAAGGAGGAGGAGGAGGAGGAGGAGAAAGAGGAGGAGGAGGAGCCGGCCTCTCTTTGACCTCCACAATCAGCAGCCTCTCCAACGCCAAGTCATTTCAGTCTGACAGGACTCAGAAACACTCTTCACTCTGAGTGATTAGCTGGAAGAGCGGAGACGAGTTCACACACGCCTCGTTTAGAGCAGAGAGACGAGAGTCCAACTGTACTGGAGTGTGAAACATTTAAATAGGTTTTTAAACGATCAATAAAACCTAAAAACGATCAATACAGCAAAAAACGATCAATTTAGAGACAGAAAAAAACAGAAGATGACACAACAGAGAGACGAGAGTGGAACTGTACAGAGGCCTGAGTGTTAAAGGGTTATATTTGAATAAGTTTACACAATCAATAAAACCAAAAAACAACCAATACAGCTAAAAAAATGATCAATACAGCAAAAAAAAAAAGACAGTAATCTAGTGACAGAGAATAAACAATAAATGACCCTTCAGAGAGATAAGAGTCGAACTCTGCTGTACAGAGGCCTGAGTGTTAAAGGTTTACATTAAAATAAGTTTACACAATCAATAAAACCGAAAAATGATCAATCTATAGAAGGAGATAAACAATAAATGACACTACAGAGAGACATTTGATATGTTTTCAATGATCAATACAACAAAAAATGATCAATCTACAGACGAAGAATAAACAATAAATGACACTACAGAGAGACATTTGATATGTTTTCAATGATCAATACAACAAAAATCTATCAGTACAGCAAAAAATGATCAATCTAGAGACGAAGAATAAACAATAAATAATAAAAAAGTCAACCAGAAACCTGAAATCAAGAGAGAGAGAGATAGAGATAGAGAGAGAGAGGCCGGAGTGTTAAACATTTACATTTGATCAAGTTTTCAACGATCAATAAACTTAAAAACGATCAATACAGCAAAAAAATGATCAGTCTAGAAACAGAAAAAACAGAAAATTGACAACACAGCCGAGCAGAACCGACCCGGACAGAGGAGAGACTGATCCTGGTAGTTTCACCTCCAGGATGATGGATCACTCAGACTCTACCGGGACCTGATGATCCAAAGTCGTGATGAAAACAGATCCAGGTGTCAGTGGACTCATGTGAACCGGGTTTTTACCAGAACCCCCCTTAGCCCCACATGAACCCCTCCCCCCTCTCTGGTGAGCAGGTCACAGAGCGTTTCTCGCCTCACTTCCTGTTGATGAAACCAGACGCAGCATGTTTCCGTGGTCATCAGTGCAGCGGTCCGAAATAAACAGTAATGTGAGCAGAACCGAGAAGTCCGGTCTGAGCAGAACCGTCCAAACAATCTGCTTCAAACGCCCCAAGACCACTTAGCATCTTCAGTTTAAAGGTCACGCCGGGCGCCATCGCTGTTAATTTAGAGCCATAAGAGAGAACGTGGACACACACACTCACACACACACACACACACACACACACACACACACACACACACACACACACACACACACACACGTCCATGCTGTGGAATAATTAGGCCCTCGGCTGCGTTGTCTTATTTCTAAATCTCATTAAAGCCGTCCCGCGTCCTGACTGCTGCACGCCGTCTGGCTGAGCGCGAGGCCACGCCGTGGATTACCGCCACACTGAAGAGTCTGAGATCGTTCTCCACAGTTTGACCTGAACACAGAACAGTCCACACCGGGCCAACAGGTCCGATCGAGGCGGCTTAGAAAACGACAAAGTGTGCAGACTACACAGAGATATCGATATATTACCAAATGTGATCAATAACTAATAACTATTGACTGATATTAGAAGATGTTTGTAAACACACTCCACCTCTAACATGTGTGCTGTGGTTGAAGTGAATTTAGCTGCATAATTAATAAAGTGTTAATATCCTCCTCTGCTCTGAACTGAAGTGAAGGGAAACCTTCTCCTTCTCCTCCTCCTCCTCCTCCTTCGTGGCTCTGCTGTCAGCCCTGAGTGTGTTTGGTGTTGGAGGAGCAGGTGTCTCCTTATCCAACTCCAGGTGAAGCTTTAAGCCGAGTTATAAAAACCCTTTCTCTGAGAGATGAATCTGACGATCAAACATAAATAAGAAGACTGATTAAAGGACTGTTCTCCTCAAACAGGGTGAGAGCAGTCTCCAGATCTGGATCCAGATGTTATATTTGGACTCGAACGAGGACCTTTCAGAGCTTTTTACTCTGAGTTTCATCATTTTTCATTATCGACGTGCAGATTCACCCCCGCCTGTGTTGGAGCAGCTGACAGTGGGATGTCAAATTCATGTCAGTTAACGGTCCACCTGAGTTTTCCATTTCACCATTTTTACTCCGTTTTTCACTCTATTTTTAGACTCTAGACTCTATTTTTCCAGCGAACAATCATGTGTTTGTATCTGCTCTAACTGTAAATAAAAACTGTTTCATAACGAGTTTAAATCAGAGTGTCTGCATTTTAACACCATGATATTACTGAAACTTAATGAACTCAGTGTAAATGACGTCTGATTAGGAAAAATCATCAATCCACTCATAAATCAGAAGAAGTGACTCTGGTGTTGGAGAAGCTGCAACAAACTGCAGTTCCTAAAGTGTCCACTTGAGGCAAAAGTGAGCAGCATGTTAAACCCCAGAGCTCGGCACAGGTCCATCAGCTGTTTATAACGATCAGTTTCACTTTTTAAATCAACTTTAAGGTGGATGATTATTTGAAAACATCAGTGTTGAAACTTTAAGATAAAGTTCGATTATTATTATTATTATTTAAGAGGAACTTTATGTTTCCATGGTAACAGATCAAACAAATAGTAAGCCTCTGAAATAAACAACCATTTAGCAGATTCAGCAGATGTCCTGGTGGTTGAGGTCCCAGTGGGTGAGGTCCCAAAGGAGGAGGTCCTGGTAGGTGAGGTCCCAGTGGTTGAGGTCCTGGTGGGTGAGGTCCCAGTGGTTGAGGTCCCAAAGGAGGAGGTCCTGGTAGGTGAGGTCCCAGTGGTTGAGGTCCCAGTGGGTGAGGTTCCAGTCAGTGAGGTCCTGGTAGGTGAGGTCCCAGTGGGTGAGGTCCCAAAGGAGGAGGTCCTGGTAGGTGAGGTCCTGGTGGGTGAGGTCCTGGTGGGTGAGGTCCCAGTGGTTGAGGTCCCAAAGGAGGAGGTCCTGGTAGGTGAGGTCCCAGTGGTTGAGGTCCCAGTGGGTGAGGTTCCAGTCAGTGAGGTCCTGGTAGGTGAGGTCCCAGTGGGTGAGGTCCCAAAGGAGGAGGTCCCAGTCAGTGAGGTCCTCTTGGGTTAGGTCCGGGTGGTTGAGGTCCCAGTGGGTGAGGTCCCAAAGGAGGAGGTCCTGGTAGGTGAGGTCCAAGTGGGTGAGGTCCCAAAGGAGGAGGTCCCAGGTTAGGCTTCGGTCTCCTCTGAACCCACTCAGCTGCACTGACTGAACTCTTAAAAACCACCTGTTTCTTTCTTCAAATCTGTGATTGTAAAACAGTTTCCTCCGTCAGTGTCGGACTCTAGACCTCCAGTTCTGAGTCTTTGTGGGACTGAAGGTCCTCTGTAGACTCTGGAGTCCTGATACCAGAGCGGTCTGATAGGAAATATGACTGTGTGATGATGAGTGGGAATAAAATGAGCCTCTGTGTTATTCCACCTTGTTATCCTGAGATAATGATACAATTAAGAGATAATGTTCTCAGAGATAATGAGCCTCCGTCCACAATAAGAAACGCTGTCTTCACTGGCAGCTTTCCCAGAATTCACTGCAGCTCAGGGTTATCAGTTTATGACGCAAAGGTTGTTAAAGGAAAATTCAATGAACGGTTTCAGTGGACATCTAAACACTAAATAAAACAGGACGTAATAATAAATGTAGTTTTTATCTCCTTTCAGATCTGATCCCGCTCTGTGGTTCCTCGGCCAACTCTCTGTTCTACAGTTTTTTCAATTTTACAGTTTTTTAGTTTTTCAGTTTTACAGTTTAACTGTTTTTCAGTTGTTCAGTTGTTTTACAGTAAGATCTCGTAGTCGAGTCTCTGACACTTTCTCTGACCTCAGGTTATTATTAGAAGAAGGGACATCTATGTCTGTCATGGCTGTACTCAGCTCCAGCTGTACTCCTCAGACCACTGCACACACACACACACACACACTCCTGAATACACACACACACACACACACACACACACACACACACTCCAGAATGCACACACACACACACACACACACACACACACACACTCCTGAATACACACACACACACACACACACACACACACACACACACTCCTGAATGCACACACACACACACACGCTCCTGTTTACACACACTCTCATGCAAACAGAGATCGATAAAAACAAACTTGGTATTTAGCAGCATTGACATTCCTCTCATGTTCCCCCCTTAAACCCCCTCATGGCGACGTCTGCTCCGCTTCTACCGCGGCCGCCACAACACCCCCCACCCCCCCACAGTCCCCGGCGTCAAATGTCAGAGCCGGAGGAGTGGCGGCTCTCGAGCACAAAGCTCAACACGGCCTCTGAAAGAAAAAGTGAACCTGTGCATGTTTTCACTCTCCCTAAGAGTCCGGTTCAGAGGTGACCTGAGGGTTCTGAGGTGACCTGAGGGTTCTGAGGTGACCTGAGGGTTCTGAGGTCACCTGAGGGTTCTGAGGTCACCTGAAGGTTCTGAGGTGACCTGAGGGTTCTGAGGTGAGCGGCTGTAAACCGGCTGTAGTGGGTCGAAGGAGCACGCGGCGCCGCTGCAGGGTAAAGCGCTTTGTTCTGTTCTGGTGTCTCCTGGGCCGAGTCTACCTCACTTCCTATAAACCTAAACTCTGACAGGTTTAACATCTTAGTGATGGCTTAACTGTAATCCTCTTCATCTCTGCAGGTTCATAACAAAACAGACGAGTTTAAGAGGTTTGATTCTGCAAAATCACAACATTTAAAGACCGACTCAAACACTGAAACCTCTGAGGACCCTCACTCTTAAAGAGATTTCTGCTAATTTAGATCTTTTTCTCCGTAAACCCACGAACACGAGCACATCCTCCATCCTCCACACCAGACTCTCATGGATTCGTTGGATCACGTTGAAGTCGGTGTAAATCGACACGTTAACTTGAATGGTTACGATCAGCTACGATCGGAGGATACGACCTTTTAGGAGACGATCAGGATGAAGGTGGAGGTCGGGGGGTTACTCTCTTTTGGAAAGGACCAAAGTAAGTCCAACTGTCCTTATAAATCTGATCACAGTTTTGATGTATTTTTTTGAATGACTGTTGATTTTTTCATCTCCGTTTTAGAGAGAAGGCGCCGCAGCTGGAGGAGGAAGTGTTTCTTCTTCTTCTTCTTCTGGTGAAATAAATGCAGCAGCCTCACGATGATAGTAGGGATTAATCTGAGCCAGCTGAGGATCAAGTTACAGTCGGATACCGAGACGTCCCAGAGACTGAGTCATACTGATTATCACTCAGACAAGGATACACACACACACACACACACACACACACACACACACACACACACACACACACACACACACACACACACACACACACACAGTTCAGCACGCGAGTCAAAGCCTCTGTGGGTGACCAGCTGGCAGCAGTTATCTCTCCCTGCAGAACCACAGCTCTAATCACACATATGGATCTTTGTGGAGCGCATGGACACACACACACACACACACACACACACACACACACACACACACACACACACACACACACACACACACAGTCTTCTTCCGTTAAGAGTCCAACTAAGAACATCAGACATGAGTGTAATTAGTCATGGGTGGACTGCAGGTTTGTTTCTCTTTTTTGGGGATCAAACACACACACACACACTCATGCACACTCTCGTGCACGCTCACAGACTCGTGCAGACACACCACATGTCAGCAGGATTATGTTGGACCCCCTGTGGTTCTGATCCGTCCTTGTCTCTGTGTTTTTGTGTGTGAGTGACACAGAGAAACTGGTCCGGTCGAAGAGAAGAGTCTGAAAAAAAGGATCAGACGGAGGAGGAGGGGGGGGGTGATGATCTGAGAGGTTTGTGGTCTCCATCCTGTCCCCCTGAAGCTGCTGGTTTTTCTCTGAACTTCTCCTTTAAGATTCCCGTCGATGTTCACGGATCACTCTCTGACAAAGATGCTAAAGATCTCCTCTCAAAGTGTTCCAACTCTGATCTCCAAACTTCAGGGAACTGGGGTGAGACCACAGACCATCAGAGACACGGTCCTGGTCTCTAATTGTAGGACCCTGACCCCCTTTGTTTCCTGAGCTCTGGATCTTGAACCCGTGTTGGTTTGGAGCTGGCTGATAAAAAAGAGAAGCTGGTTGAGCTCCCGTTAAAAACACACTCTGATAGATTAAACACTGACTCCGCTCTGATTTATTATTCATGAAGTTCTGCTGTTGCCTGCAGCTCCTGGGAACAAAATTCGCACCAAATAAAAGCAGTTATTCTAGTCTAATCTCAGCTTTAGTCCAGTTTCTGGTTCAAACAGGAACTAATTTATGTTCACATGTTGGTTATGGTGCAGGAAACAGTCTCTTAAAGGTGCAGTGCGTATATTT
>OY660867.1:36262240-36292240 GCA_962446985.1 Xyrichtys novacula
CAGAGGAGTCAGCTGAGGTGGCTCGGGCATCTGGTTAGGACGCCTTCTGGACGCCTCCTGTTAGAGGTGTTCCAGACATGTCCCACCAGGAGGAGACCTCGTGGTCGGCCCAGGACCAGGTGGAGGGATTAGATCTCTCTCCTGGTCTGGGAGCGCCTGGGAATCCCCCCAAAGGAGGAGCTGGTGGAAGTGTCTCCGCGACCCAGACCAGGATGAAGCGGAAGAAAAGAGGAGAAAATTCGACTGTTTGTATATAAAGAGAAGTTTGTGCAGGTGTAACCGAGGGTTAAAGGACGTATACACCAACTTTATGTGAAAGAAGTGCTGATTCTCTAATCCCTGTCTTTAGTGCATCTATTTCTGGAGCCGACGGTCTGCATTTTCATCATCTGAACATTTCCAAAGCTGTCTCACGGGGTGTTGGAGACCACATTTCTGTGGCATTGTTGGAGATCCTTGAGTTGTAATTAGAGCGGCCCAGATTACGGTGGCAGGGATTCAAACGCTGCAGATTTGTCAGCTAAACATTCAGTCTGTCAACACTTCCCCGGCACACTGTAACAAAAATAGGATTCACGATTAGTTCTGCCAAATTCCTGTCCTACCTACCTACCTGTGTTACGCAAGCGGGAAAAATAGAAACATCAGACGAGGACTGTAAACAAATCATCCTCGATATGTTTGTGAATGAGAAAGACAGCTGCAGAAGGAGACGATAAAAAGGACGTTTCTGAGTCTCTCTGCACCTGCTGACATGATGACACCTGTTTGGTTACGCTCCTGCTCCTCAAGGTTTCAGAAATACAGTGAATGTTCAGTAGAGCTTCGTTTGTGATACAGCATCTCAGGCGAAACGTCTCAAGTAAGTCCAGTTGTCCTTTCCAAAAGAGTGTTAGATTTTGATCCATCAGACCTCAGGAGAGTTCACCAACAAGTGATATTAAACCCATGTGGTGACTCCAACTACAGAGTCCTGATGCTGCTAAACCTGGAGATCTACACTCACCGGCCACTTTATTAGGTACACCATGCTAGTAACGGGTTGGACCCCCTTTTGCCTTCAGAACTGCCTCAATTCTTCGTGGCATAGATTCAACAAGGTGCTGGAAGCATTCCTCAGAGAGCTTGGTCCATATTGACATGATGGCATCACACAGTTGCTGCAGATTTGTCGGCTGCACATCCATGATGCGAATCTCCCGTTCCACCACATCCCAAAGATGCTCTATTGGATTGAGATCTGGTGACTGTGGAGGCCATTTGAGTAGAGTGAACTCATTGTCATGTTCAAGAAACCAGTCTGAGATGATTCCAGCTTTATGACATGGCGCATTATCCTGCTGAAAGTAGCCATCAGAAGTTGGGTACATTGTGGTCATAAAGGGATGGACATGGTCAGCAACAATACTCAGGTAGGCTGTGGCGTTGCAACGATGCTCGATTGGTACCAAGGGGCCCAAAGAGTGCCAAGAAAATATTCCCCACACCATGACACCACCACCACCAGCCTGAACCGTTGATACAAGGCAGGATGGATCCATGCTTTCATGGTGTTGACGCCAAATTCTGACCCTACCATCCGAATGTCGCAGCAGAAATCGAGACTCATCAGACCAGGCAACGTTTTTCCAATCTTCTATTGTCCAATTTCGATGAGCTTGTGCAAATTGTAGCCTCAGTTTCCTGTTCTTAGCTGAAAGGAGTGGCACCCGGCGTGGTCTTCTGCTGCTGTAGCCCATCTGCCTCAAAGTTCGACGTACTGTGCGTTCAGAGATGCTCTTCTGCCTACCTTGGTTGTAACGGGTGGTTATTTGAGTCACTGTTGCCTTTCTATCAGCTCGAACCAGTCTGGCCATTCTCCTCTGACCTCTGGCATCAACAAGGCATTTCCGCCCACAGAACTGCCGCTCACTGGATATTTTTTCTTTTTCGGACCATTCTCTGTAAACCCTAGAGATGGTTGTGCGTGAAAATCCCAGTAGATCAGCAGTTTCTGAAATACTCAGACCAGCCCTTCTGGCACCAACAACCATGCCACGTTCAAAGTCACTCAAATCACCTTTCTTCCCCGTACTGATGCTCGGTTTGAACTGCAGGAGATTGTCTTGACCATGTCTACATGCCTAAATGCACTAAGTTGCCGCCATGTGATTGGCTGATTAGAAATTAAGTGTTAACGAGCAGTTGGACAGGTATACCTAATAAAGTGGCCGGTGAGTGTAGTTCAGCATGAATGGAGCCTTCACAGATGACCTGGACTCTGATGATCCCCAGACCATCAGGGATGCTGGATTTGGACTGGGAGACTCTGTGGAGGATGCAGAGTCTAGATTTAGTTGGCGGTAGGAGGAGCGAGTAACCCCCAATTTTCACCACGGATGTTTTATTTTGTGTCTGTGCCCGACTTCCTTTCCAGCACGGGTTAATCTGTGCTGAATTTATCCGCCATGCTCCGGCGTCCAGAAAAAATAGAACTCTTGTGATCAGCTGAGGAGTCCGGCGATCCGCAGAGGAACGTAAAGAAGTCGGTGTAAATTGACACGTTAACTTGAATGGTTACGATCAGCTACGATCGGAGGATACGACCTTTTAGGAGACGATCAGGATGAAGGTGGAGGTCGGGGGTCAGCGAGCTGAGGTCAGTCTGCTGTCTACTTAAAGAACGCTCAATAATGTGATCTGAAAATTCAAATCCATGTCCCCGGAGCATCTTCAGACCTCGTCGTTCTCCTGTTGGTTGATATTTCTGACTGCTGAGTATCTGAAGGAGAACAAGTCAAACCTGAGAGAGAGAGAGAGAGAGAGAGGGAGAGAGAGAGAGAGAGAGAGAGAGAGAGAGAGAGAGAGAGAGAGAGAGAGAGAGAGAGAGAGAGAGAGGATTAAAATAAACAGGATATGAAGCTGAAGGTGAAAAACAGTCGAGGTAATCAGTTTGTCCTTCAATCAGCATTTCTCAGGACTCAAACACACACACACACACACACACACTGTAACACACACACACACACAGTAACACACACACACACACACTCACTCACTGTTCGTATCCTCATTGCACTTATCATTAACAGCTCTCATGGGGGTTCAGACCTGACAACATTACAGCTGTCGATACGTGACACCCTGACACTGTTTGTCCCTCGCTGACCTCCATAACGTGACGGCGCTCCGACAATCCCGTCTGCAGCGCCGCGCTCGCTAATCGGCTAAAGACCTGCCTCCTTTAACACAAAGAGCCGTAATTAGATGGCTTTATGGAGGGCTCCTGGGGGGCGCGCACACACACACACACGCACACACACACACACACACACACAGAGACAAATCTCCTGTTGCATCAGAAGTCCTAACACGCAGACACACCAACTGCTTTGATGAGAACGTTTCCTGGTCTCTCAGAGTCTCAGTCTGGGTTCCTGTCCATCAGTCTGTGGAGAGCCCACATAGATCCACCTGGACTAAGATGTTCAACTGCAGTACCTGAACTAGGGCTGGGCGATATTTCTCATATCAGCTGATATCGATCAATATCAGGATATAAAAATCTAACAGTGTTTATTGGTCTCATGTCTTTTCCAATAATCTCCTGCATCTGTGAGGTCTTTGTGTCTCTTCACCTGTTAAAGTGCTATGGTTGGGTGGAGCTGCTGTCTGCTACGACGCTGCAGTTGGTTGATACTTGGTTCTAATTCAGAACAAATTAATTTCCGATAAATCGTTGTTGTTTTATCGCTCAGCCCTAACCTGAACCATGAGGATGTTATTAAAGGGGATCAGGACAGTTTCTGTGTTAAACCAGATTCTACGTTTGTCTGTCTCGGTGTTAAAACAGGAGTTCGTCATATTCAGAGTCGTCACACTCATAGACATAATAAAAGGGTAGACCCTGCTGGGGGTGCTGCGCAGCGAGAAATGCGGCCGCCATCTTGGTCAGGTCAAGCTTCCCATACGCTCCGGTCAATCATATTTATTCATTCATTCATTCAGCGATGCCGGAGCACTGTGCGGCGTATTCCTGTGCCAACAGGCGGACAGCAGAGAACAGGGCTCAAGAAATAACTTTTCACAGTTATGATTAAACGTTTTTTCAACATTACACTTGACTGTAGAGTCATTTGTAGGCCAAAGAGGAAGACTATCGGTCAACTCCAAAAAGGAAACAGCATTTGCGAACAGCTAGCTTATTCACAATAATAGCAACTTTGGTCGATTATCAACAGATTTGCATTAGATTGAAAAACTTTTGTTTGAGAGAGGTTCTAAGAAACGTTAAGAAATAAAATAGAAAGAAAAAGGAAGAAAGTGAGCTCTGTTTTATTATCTGTTTTATTAAAGATTTCTTTGTGGTGATCTCCTGTTTCATTTTGAAGATTTCCTAAGGACAAAAACTTGAGGAAGAAGTGGGAGATTGCTGTTAGAGGGAGAAATTCGCAGCAAGTGATTCCTCTGTGCTGTGTAGCCAACAAGCAAATTGATATGTAGTTTAGATGCTGTCCTGTCATGCTGTTCTTGTGTTTAAATTTTTATTGATATGTAGGCTATATATTTGTGTGTATTTCTTTGTGTGTATTTTCCAGTTATTAAAATAGTGCTTCTATATGACATTATTTGTGTGTGTCTACAAATGGATAAATAAAATTAAACTATATAAAAAATTATAATCAAATCAATATATATTGAATTGGCCTATTAAAACCGCCAGTTATGAATAATTATTGAGACATAGCAGGAACCTAGCTCTAAACCTAGATATATCCTTGATTAATTGTTATACTATAATACAGCCACTGCTGCCATGTTCTAAAATATCATTTTATTCATTCTGAGTATTTGAAAACGCCAAAAAAAAATATGGCCTCTATCATGCCTCTTTGAATGGCGTTTGCAGAGAAGAAAATTACGTAGTATTGAGCGAACTATGATTCATTAATGCGCTCAGACTTCATTCCGCCGGTTAAACAGCGGTGCAGAGTGAGGCGGATGACCGGACCAAGATGGCGGCCGCATTTCTCGACAGCGCCCATTCGTGGTAGCGGCCGATGCGGGGTCTATCTTTTATTATGTCTATGGTCACACTGACCAAACGATCACATGGTTAGTTTGAGGATTGAGTCTTTTGGCCCCTCTCAGCCGCCGTAGCTGAAGTCTGAAGAGTGCGTGCAGCGGGGCGGGTGGGGGGGTCCAGAGGGGTGTGGGGGTGTGAGGGCTTGTGTAACTTTTACAGTATTTGGCTTCGACTTGGCTGTGGGAGTGGATCCTCCTCCCCCCTCCTCACTCCTCCTCTTACAGGCTCTGGCCCTTTGACCTCTGAGCGTGTGTGTGTGTGTGTGTGCGTGCGTGCGTGTGTGTGTTGTCGGGGGTGTTTAACGGGGCGTCTCCGTGTGTGTTCAGTGTGTGTGAGCTATTCTTGACCTCAGGGAGAGACTTAACAACCTGTGTGTGCTTTGTCTAGCCTCATTAGGAGGCGTGTGTGTGGAAATGGGGGGGGGGGTCTGGTTTGTTTGGGTGGGGGGGGGGTCCAGCCTGTTGAGCTTAACTTGTGACCTCCTGTAAGAGGCTCTGATTGGACAGGAATAGACCTGATCAATATTTGAGTGAACGCTCGTCTCCAGAATAAGCTCGCTGTCATCTGAGAGGGGGGGCCCGGGGGCCCCTGAAGGAGCCCCTCATTACCCAACATTAGCGCTTCATTAGCTCTCAGAGGAGCTTTGCTGCAGAAAAGTGGGATTTTCGGATTAAAGCATCAGTACTTTTGAAGGATATTTGTGATTGACTGCTGCAGAGCGGGTTTCTAATTAGACGACTCTTCCTCCGACTGCAGATCTGCTAAATATGGACAAATGTAGAGAGAGGCTTTCATAGATCTCTACAGCTGCAGCAGCAGCAGCGCTTCCTTCATTAACCAGGAGACTGATCCTCCTGTGATCAACGTCTGTACGGACACACACCAGTCATGGGAAAAATATAGGGATGAAGGAGGAGGAAGAAGAGGAAGAGGAAGAAAAAAAGAGAAAAAAGAATAAGAAGAAGAAGGAAAAAGAAAAAGAAGGAAAAGAAAAGAAAAAGAAAAAATGAATGGTTTAATGAGAAGACTGATCCTCCTGTGATTAACGTCTGTACAGACACACCGCAGTCATGGGAAAAATATAGGGATGAAGGAGGAGGAGGAAAAAAAAGAGAAAAGAGAGAAAATTAAGAAAAAAGAAAGATGAAAAAGAAAGAAGAAGAAAAAAGAAAAAGAAACTAAAGAAAAATAAGGAAAAAGAAGGAAAAAAGGAAAAGAGAATGAAGAAAAAAGAAGAAAGAATGAGACGAGAAAAATAAATAGAAGAGGAAAAAGAAAAAATGAAGATGAAGAAGAGGAAAAAGAAGAGTAAAAGAGTCAATAAAGGAGTAAAAAAACAAAATCTGCATTATGTCAGGAAACACAGGACCATCCTTCTGTAGACCGTGGTGAGCCCAGCAGACCCGGTTCTGGAGTCTGAAAGTCGAGGTGACGATCAGACAACTACGGTTTTATTTGTTCTGATCCAAAAATGAAGAAGAAGAAGAAGAAGAGGACGGCGTTTACTCTGGCAGAGATTTATTTCCTGATTTTCTGACAGTTATTGTGTTTTGTTAAAATCCTTTTTCTGTTGAATCTCAGATTTATTGGAATTATCGAGTAAATCAAACTCTGATGTTCTAAAGGAACGTTTGTTTAGAGCTGTTTTCTGAAATGTGTAATTTGACCAAGTCCATAATTTCAGATTAAACCTCCATCCCTGTAATCTGTGTAATCTGAGCTCTGAAGCTCCTCTGGACGAGGGTCACGGGGCTCCATCTAGAAGGTCCCTGCTCCTCCTCCTCCTCCTCCTCCTCTTTCTGACTAATGTTCAGATGGATCAGTAAATAATGAATGGAAAGAGAGGAGAGTCTGATTAAAGCAGAGATGAAATAAGGGAGTTATATATATGTGTGTGTGAGTATATTATATATAAACTCAGTATATCTGTATATTATATACGTCCAAAGAAACACACTCACACAAACATCTCTGTGGACGTTCATTCACTCTCCTCTCAGTTTCATGTTCTTCAGATGCGAGTCTGCTGACTCAGCTCGTCCTGGACTCTTCGTTCTGATTGGACTCTGCTCTGTTTCTCTCTTTTAGTTAAATTCAGGGTCTGTAATGAAGAAATATCCCTCAGAGATTCAGGCCTGCACTATTGATCTCTGATCTGCTCGACTTTGGTCTGCTGGATCGAGTTTTTCATACGAATGACTCGGTCTGCTCAGTTCTTTAGATATTTTTTAGGGCTCATTAAAACCTGGTCATGATTCCAGCAGAGCTCCTCTTTTCTTCACCTCTGATACCTGAAGATCTGGATGCAGCATCTATGATTTCCAGTTCTTCGTTGAAAGGGTAGCTGGACGTTTGTTTATCTAGGAGTCTGTTTCAGAAGAAGAGGACTCTGGGAAATCCCTGATTTTGACCGAGGAGAAACTAGGGCTCTGCGATAAAACAACAACGATATTTATCTGAAATTAATTTCCCTCAGTATCAATATCAAACACGATCAATATCCTTTTCAATAGTCGTCATTCTGACATGTTTTGGTCGACTATACCAACAGCCAATGAAAAGGGGAGTTTCTCCGGGTCTGAACCAATCATGTTCTGAATTAGAACCAAGTATCAACCAACTGCAGCGTCGTAGCAGACAGCAGCTCCACCCAACCATAGCACTTTAACAGGTGAAGCCGACAGCACTGTTGGTGAGAAACAAAGAAAATGAGTGCTACCCCCGACAGAAATGACCATGAAGGCTCAACAGATGACCACATCAATGTCAACCACAACACTGGCGTTAGGAAAACGTCGGTGGTGTGGAGGTATTTTGGTTTTTGGAGGTCGGACATGAAGCAGAGTAATGTGGACTGTAAATTATGTCGAGTACATGTTCTCACAAAGTCGGGGAATACCTCAAATCTTTTTCACCACCTGAAGCAGCGCCACGCCGCAGAGCACGCGCAACGCAAAAGGTTACAAACCCCGAGAGGGGCGAGGAGCCCATGGCGCCTGAAACAGACGACCATTCAGTCGGCTTTCTCTAGAGCGACGCCTTACGACAAAACGCCAAAGAGACACAAAGACCTCACAGATGCAGGAGATTATTGTGTTGGAAAAGACATTAGACCAAGAAACACTGTTAGATTTTTATATCCTGATATTGATCCATATCAGCTGATATAAATATAACGTGATAAACTCTTTCCCATATCGCCCATCCCTAAAAGTCTCTGAAACAACCGAACTCAAAGATTTCAAACGTGGAGAAAATCTGAATTTTAATGAAAACATTTATAAACTCAGTATCTGATCTGTATTCACTGATCAGCTCTGTATTTATTTGGTGCAGCACGATTATTGATTGTTTGGCTGATTGACAGGTTATTAACTCACAGCTGAGCTCCTGCAGCGCGTGCACGATCACACTAATAGTGAATTTTATAGTCAGACAGTCACGAGCTCGTTTATTTAAACTTGACAGAAAATCATGTCTTCTTCTTTTCTTTAATGTTTCTTCATTTCTTCTTCATTTCTTCTTTATTTCTTCTTCTGTCTTTATCCTCCTCTGGGCGCGCTCCCGTCTCCACTAAGCGAGCACGCGGCCGTATCCGTGGCGCGCGCCTGGCACGGCGCCGCGCTCTCCAGCCCTGCTCGTGTGTGTGTGAGTGTGAGTGTGTGTGAGTGTGTGTAGTAAGCAGAGCAGAGGAGCTCTCAGCTCGACATGGCGGCGGACCCGAAGCCGGACTGGCTCTCCTGCCTTCCCTCTTCGTGGAGTTATGGGGTGACGCGGGACGGACGCATTTTCTTCATCAAGTAAATATGACGCGGATTGACTCGTGGATTTACGGACACGCACGCATTGTTCGTGTTTGTGTTTTTTGGGCTTCTCTGTTCACCTTCTTTCCCCGTTTTTCTTCTCCTTCCACCAACAGCGAAGAAGCCAAGAGTACAACCTGGCTGCATCCTGTTACTGGAGAGGCTGTGATCACGGGCCACAGGAAAACTCCAGGTAAACACGCTGACCACCTTTATCTGATCACTATTACTGACACAACACACGCACACGCCGCGCCTGCGAGAGGGTATCTGTTCGTCACGGCGAGGGAGAAAGAGGGAGACAAGTTCGTGGGGAGACGGTGAGGGGAGATTTCTTCTTCTTCTTCTTCTCTCTGCAGTAAAAGCAACAGCCTCCCGTTCCTCCTCCGCTGCTCCCCTCTCCGCTCTCCTCTGGCGGACCATTACGCACGGCGTCTCCCCCCTCCTCACCCCCGTCCTCCCCCCCCCTCCCCTCCACCTGGACACTTTGCGACACACAAGTTCCGTCACGTAGGCGTGTGCCGATCTCTGAGCCGATCTCTGAGCCGATCCCCTGCAGTGACATTTGACACATTTCCGCAAAAATCCGCCCATCGCTGCAGAAACGCAGCAGATCGGAGCCCCGGAGCTGCACCGAGCAATGCACCGAGCCATGCACCGAGCTGCTGCTGCTGCTGCTGCTGCACGAGGAACAATGCAGCGCGGCTGGTGCGTCGGTGCAAAACCGATATTTCAAAATAAAACACACATCTGCCGCGAGACAGAGAGAGGGAGGGAGAGGGTGAGGGCATCTTTACATCTTTACAGGCTGCAGATCAGTGTTCACAGCTGGAGGCTGAGGCGGCGGGATGATTGAGTAATCCTGGAATATTGGGGTGTGTGCGTGCGCGTGTGAGAGTGTGTGTGTGCATTAAAGAGAAGCAGCCAATTGAGCTTTTTCTAATCCAGTCACTGCATTGCTGTGCAGGTGTGGACGTACGTGCGTGCGTGTGCATGTGTGTGTGTATATGTGTACGTGTGCATGTGTTTGTTTGTGTGTGTGTGTGTGTATGTGTGTGTATATGTGTGTGTATACAGTGGGCTTCATATCTGCACAGCTGCTTATATATCTAACGCCCCCCCCCCTTCTCTCTCCCCTCACAGATTTACCAACAGGATGGGAGGAAGGATACACATTCGAGGGAGCGCGCTGCTTCATCAAGTGAGTGGGGGGGTGAGGGGAGAGAGAGAGAGAGAGAGAGAGAGAGGGAGAGAGATGGTTGGAGTGTGAGGTGGTGGTGAGGGGCTGCTTTGTTGAGATTTCCCTCCACTCTCCTCTACGCCCACCTCAGCCTCTGTGTGTGTGTGTGTGTGTGTGTGTGTGTGTGTATGTGTGTGTCCGCTGCAGGAATCCACAATATCTCCTGTTCTCACACACTCACAAACACACACACTCACTCAGAAATCAGTGTGAAAAGGACACAGGTCTGACTTTGGTGCTGCTGTTGTCATGCTCTCTCGTCCTTCGTCTCTCTCTCTCTCTCTCTCATGGAGGATTTGCTCTCTGCTCTCTGAGACGACTTTGAGAAGCGTGTGTGTGTGTGTGTGTGTGTGTGTGACTCACAGCCTCCTCTGTGCTGAACAGGCTTTACTTGTTGGAGCTGCTGCGTGTGTGTGCATGTGTGTTTGTTGGGTTATTAGCCACTCTTTGCTTACATGTATATTTTGTGGACCTGTTTGACGACAGAGATGCCCTGCAGCTCCAGGCCTCTCTCACACACCCACAGCTGGCACACACTCACTCACACACACTCACACACACACACACACACTCTTTTCATTAGTTCTTCCTACTTTTCCGCCTCGTCCTCCCGCTGTTGCTCGCTCAGTCTGAGGCCATTTTGAGAGCAGCAGCTGACACATATGCTGAGCTAATATAGCCGCTCTATAAATAACCTCCGAACCGCTGCTCATTGGTATGTATGAATGCATGCACAATGTTTGCACGCACACACACACTGCACACAGGTAAACACTGAGGAGGGGGAGCAGAGGCTAAGAGCTGGCGTGCCGACTCAGACAGAGGATGATGTGACAAGTGGAGGTGCAGGTGTGAATGAACACATGTGTGGAGATCAGAGGAGGACAGCAGAGGAGGTGTGGGGCTGCAGGAGGAGGAGGAGTTCAGCTGAGGGTAGGGCTGGGAGATAGGAGAAAGAGTTTATCAGGATATATTATTTTCCTATCAGCTGATATGGATCAATATCAGGATCTAAAACTCTAACAGTGTTTCTTGGTCTCATGTCTTTTCAATAATCTCCTGCATCTGTGAGGTCTTTGTGTCTCTTTGGTGTTTTGTCGTAAGGCGTCGCTCTAGAGAAAGCCGACTGAATGGTCGTCTGTTTCAGGCGCCATGGGCTCCTCGCTTCTCTCGGGGTTTGTAACCTTTTAGGTTGACGACACAGACATCAGAGAACACAGAGATATCGATATATTCCCAAATGTCATCAATAACTAATAACTATTGACTGATTTTTGTAAATAAAGATGCTTGTTTAACGGACTCCTGTCTACTCCACTCAGTGAGGACAGTTCTGATGGATCCAAACCCAAGATCTGGACTCCACCGGACCTGTACCTGCCAGTTTCAAACCCTGACTTCAGACTCTACGGCGTGTTTTTTCTTCTCCATCCATTATTGATCGTTTGTTTTCGGCGCTCAGACTCGGCTCTCTCCTTCTATCGATCCAAACCCAGAGCTCTCTGCTTCAAACCCTCCAACCTGAAACCCCCGATCCTGTCCTCGTCAGGACCTCAGAGAGTCGGCAGGTGGACTCCGTGTCCACGGTTCGATCCCCTCATCTGTGCGTTAGCAGACATGTGAGGTTTGTGATGAAGGACAGAGGACATCAGGTCCAGACTAAGTCCTGCTGACTCCCCGGTCTCTGCTGAGTCAGAGTCCTCCCGTTCTTCTTCACACTGAGCCGTTTGTCTCCGAACAATTAAAGCTCAGTCTCATTCTCACCGAGCGCCGCCGCATCATCACCACGTCTTCAAATCTTTCACATTCCTGCGAAATTCTTCCTCGGTCACTTTTCTATCCGCCTATTCTCGGAGCGGCGGCCTCGCTGCTCCCTCGCCCCGACCCTTCTCCTGCCCTCTGAATGCCTGTCGACGGGCCTGAACCCTCCAGGGTGGGGGTCAGACCTCTCCAGGCTCAGGTTCCTGTTTTCATGTTCTGGTTCAGCCCGGTTTGATGTAATGAAGCGATCTTTGAGATGAACAGACTCAGTTTAGTCTGAGTCCGCTCTGACTCACCAGGAAACGCCGCAGGGATCCCGACTGCAGAGCTGGCGAACCCTCAGAGCGATATGAGGAAGAGACGTTAGTGCGTGTGTGACGACTGTGACGACTTCTGAAACCTCACGGAGAACTGAAACACAGACTCTCTCTCTGGTTCTCCTGTAGCTGCTGAGATGTTGAGGTCCGTCCAGGTCTTTAACTCTGCATGACTAACTAACTACCTGCTGCAGACGACCGTGGAGCTCTGAGGAGTTTTGGTTTTAGGGTTAGAGCTGCAGCTGTTCCTCCGCCGAGGTCCAAAGTTAATCACTCGTTGGTTTTAGGGACGTGTTTTGGCTGACTTATAAAACTAACTGACGCCTCAATGATGACTGAGACACCCGCCAATCAAACCTGACCATCTGGAGACGACTGTCTTCATATTAAGGGTGTCAACATTTACGATTTTTACCACACGTGTAAACAGGGCTTCTAACCGACGTGTATCCGTTTACACGCCGGAGATCTCTTTCTATCGCTGTTGCTCGATATAACCACGAGAAGGTTCTGTCTTCATTCAAACACCTCCTAATCCCGTTAAATTAAAGCTGTTTCAGTAGTTCTCAGACAAAAACGTGTTCGTATTTCCTCAGTTTTACCAGAGAAAAGTTTCCCTCATTTCCACCACCTAAGAATCATTTCGATGCAGTCCTCGGACTGGATCCTCATGAGAAGAAACGTACATCTGTGATTCACAAAATGATAAGAGACTTGGAAACAGTATCATGGGATGAAACTAACATGTCGTGGGAAAAAGGTTTGGGGGTTGAGCTTTCTGAAGATGTGCTTAAAGTGCTCCTTCACTATTAAGAGATAAACTCTTCAAACTTTATTCCAACGCAGATCCGAGACGCAGCGATGTACCTGCCACAACAGGACAGGTGTTTTGGTCATGCACATCCCTCTACGACGATTGGAGACAGATACTCCAAGTATTTTCCTAAATTTGTGGTCAGACTATAACACCTGATTATCACATATCCATTTTCGGCGTAATCCGGCTGTTAAGCCGTGACGTAGCCGCGTTCTCTTTTTCCACTTCCGGGTCCAGCGGAGTTGTTGTTACAGTGCCTCAGTGCTATGTCCCCTGCTGCTTAAACTGATCAGAGACAAAAACAGCGACTAAACTATCATTCTACAGATTTCCTCCCAACAACAAAGACAACAAAATAACTTCATCATTTCTGTATTGTATCCATAGACTGTATACAGTCTATGATCGTATCACAAACACACGGCATCACATCCATTCATTCATTGAATTCAAAGCTTCGCGCACCAAAGCCTCGGGGTGTCTTTGGTTTATCGTTTTACATTTATTGTCCACTTGATGGCGCAATAGAGCAAATGAAGCACGATAATGAAGCTTCGGCCCAGGAAGCGAGTAATTGGATGGAAAGCTTCGATGCTTCATGAGGCTTCATCTCGCCATCACTAAAATTTACGTTAATAACTCTATCCGAGTTGAAAGCTTTAAGTCCCTTTTTAACTCTGAGTGGTTCCCTTCTGAAAACGGAGGTTATTTTTAAGAGATTCACAGGTTCTGCCATTGTTGTTTTGAATGGAGAGTGAATGGAGGCTGATTCCCCATGGACCCGGAAGCCGCGCCGCTCACAAAATGACGTCACGCTTAACAGCCGGATACCTCCAGGCTGCAAAGTTTCAAGTTTGCTGGCAAATGCTCCGGCGTTTTCTTCCCTGCAGACTCATACTCTTTAATCGGAAACCAAACTCAGCCCCTTCAAAATCATCGGTCATTTTTGACAGAGGAGAAATCGTACTTTAATATCCGTGAGCTAACTGACTGCATGTCGAGAGCCATCGTTTCAGCTAATAAATTGCCGATATGTTCACTCCGTGCCTCGTCACATTTCTCCGCCTTACTGTACGTATAATCGTGTTTATAGCGGTAGCACCGATGTCAGCAGCAGTCTCTCCCTCCATCTTGTTCGGGTGTTTCCATCACAGGTAGTTTCACCTGGACCCCGTTCTGTTGTTATAAACTAACTTTCCCCGACATGACCGACACTCGACTTGATTTCTTCTGGCGGTTTGTTCAAAAAACGGTCTCACAGCGCTCCGCTTGTTGGTCGGCGCCATCACGTCCCCGAGTCAATTTGAAGTAACGCGATAGCCACTGTTCAGGCTGCGGGATTATTTTTTTAATCAACGTCAGATTGAGCTCCGTTCATCTTCACTAAGGGAACATTTTAGTGTTGAGTTAAAGTTTTTATCTGAAGCTCTCAGGCAGCAGAAGTTTGTTGGTAAGAATTGATCGAGGAGGAGGATATTGATTTCTAAACGGTTCTGATTTGTTATCCGTGTATCTGTTTACTCGTGTAGATGTTGACTCCCCTTCTTCAGCCCCCGTTTATTTACATGTTCTTAGTAACTCACACAGAGAGGTGGTGGTTAGAGAGTCTGCTGTGTGCACGGACTGAATCGCTGACTCATGCAGGAGATGGTTAAAGTTTCTGGATGCCTTATATGGACGTGGAAATGACCGTTTCTCTGGGACTCTGACTGAAGGTGAAGTGTTGGTGAAATCTGATCTTTAGAGGAGGTAAAGATGTGAAGCAGAGTTCAGCAGTAAATAATCAAACTCTGTGTTTTCTCTGATCCATGAAGATCAAACCAGCTCAGCACATTTCTCAACAGAAAACCTGAGTTCAGGCGTCTCTGCTGCTGCTTTTACATGTCAAAATCATCTGTTTGGACCATGTGGGCTCCTGTAGTCCTGTGTCTGTGTAGCAGCAGGTCTTTGAGGAATCTGGACCCTGACAAAAGGGGGTCAGAGGTTTCTGCTCATGTTTTTAGATGGTTTTAGATCCACGTCTCTCTGCGGCGCGTTTTGGCGAGCGATCCCTGTAGTCATATGACCATCAGAGGAACTCCAGTCGCCACATTTCAGCGCTCAGCGTCTGAGGTTTCTGCTGGCGTGTTTCACACTGACTCACTTCCACTTTCACTTCATCAGGACGGTCCTGCCCCCCCCCCCCCCTCTCTGTGCCATGTTAGTGCCAGATCCAGTTCTTCTCAGATTCAGGTTCTTCATCAGGAGGAAACAGAGAGACGGTAAATCTGGGATTAATCTTAATCTGGTGATGATCGTCGTCGTCGTCTGTTTGGGTCAGTTTAGGTTTTCTCCTCTATGACAAAGAAACTTATTTTTATATTAATGAAGTTTTTATGAGGACTTTGTCAGACTCACTGATACTTTAAAACTGGAGCAGTTTGATATCCTACATTATATTTGGAGTATATTATACGTATATTACATTTAATAATAATAATAAAGTGTATTTATAACGCCCTTTTACAGGAGCTCAAAGACGCTTTACAAAAAAAAAAAAACAGTTAAAAATGCAGAAAATTTGGAGTAAATTTGGGTTAAAAAAGAGAATGTAGAGAATGAGGAGGAGGGTTGTAGAGGGTCGGAGTTTTGTATTTTTATATTTGACAGAGAAAAGGCGAACACGCTGCAGCCGCTGATGATTTGATGTTTTTGCATGTTGAGATTGTAGCTGTCAGCGGTCTCCAGCTTCGGTTGTTGATTCAGTTTAAAGTTACGACATGAAGCTTTATATGGGGGGGGGGGGGGGCGGTCACATGACCTGCAGTGTTACTGTCACCACCTAGCTGTACCCCTGGTGTTCCTGTCTCTGTACTCGCTCCTGTAAAAACCATCAGTGTGTCGCTCTTCTTCTCCTCTCAGCTGGATTTTCATCATCTTACTTTTACGTTTAATTCTCATTGTTTTATTTTTTTCCTTATATTTTTGTCGTTTTATTCTCGACGTTTTATTTTCATCGTTTAATTTTCATTTTATTGTTTTTATTGTTTAATTTTTATCATTTTATTTTTATTGATTTATTTTCCTTCTTTTATTTTTGTTTTATTTTCATCGTTTTATTTTCGTCGTTTAATTTTCATTTTATTTTCATCCTATCCCTGTCTTGTTGTTTTATTTTCATTGTTTTATTTTTATTCTTTTCTTTTCATTTCATTTTCATCGTTTTATCTTCATCATTTTATTTTTATTCTTTTATTTCTGTTTTACTTTCATCGTTTAATTTTTATCATTTTATTTTTATTGATTTATTTTCTTTCTTTTATTTTCGTTTTATTTTCATTGTTTCATTTTTATTGTTTCATTTTCATCGTTTTATCTTCATTTTATTTTTATTCTTTTATTTTTGTTTTATTTCTGTTTTATTTTCATCGTTTTATTTTCATTTTATTTTTATTCTTTTCTTTCTGTTTAATTTTCATCGTTTAATTTTTATCATTTAATTTTTATTGATTTATTTTCTTTCTTTTATTTTTGTTTTATTTTCATTGTTTAAGTTTTATTGTTTCTTTTTCTTCATTTTATTTTTATTCTTTTCTTTCTGTTTAATTTTCATCGTTTCTCTCTCTTGTCATTTCCTCACACTGATCGGTGTCGATCAGCTCTTCGGTCACATGACTCTTGTTTTCTTGGTTTAAAGCTCACTCAGCTCTCACGGACGTTTGGAGACGGAAACTATGAAGTGAAAATGGTGGAAATCAGAAAAGAGCGAGCGTACGTGTTTCTTTCTCTTCACAATGAGCGTCTTGTTTTTTTTTTCTGAGTTTGGAAACAGTGGAGCCTTTCTCCCTGGAAATAAAAAAACAACCTCATGATGCGTTTGTGCCGACGGCAGATGGAAAAACACCTTTTTATTAGCGACACACAGAAACACGGTGACGGTTTAAATTAGTCAGAGTCCGTCCAGAAAACAAGGAGGAGGAGGAGGAGGAGGAGGAGGAGGAGGAGAGTTTTTATCTCCTGGTAAAGAAAACCGTCTCCAAACTTTAGACTCGAACCCTTAAAAATGTTTGAGGACCAGGAGACCGATCAGCAGAGAGGTCCAGGTGGAGTCAGAGGAAGTCTGAAGGTTCTTAGAAGTTCAGAGCAGGAACCCTCACAGTCAGGTCCTCCTCCTCCTCCTCCTCCTCCTCCTCCTCCTCACTTTAGTATTCTGGACTGGGACTCTGTGCTGCAGCTCTGCAGGACTCTGCAGTGTGATGGACGGGTCTGAGTGTAGGAGACGGTTCTTCTGTGTGACATGAACATCACGGCGTGGTGCGGCGCGGCTCAGGACGGTCAGACGACCTCAGAGTAAATCTATAAACTCGGCGTGACAGAAAGAGTCTTTTTGACCAGAACCGTCCTGAGGTTTCCACAGAGTTTCCTGTGAGAGTGGGCGTGTGTGAGCATTCCTCCTCTATCAGATGTGTGTGTGTGTGTGTGTGTGTGTGTGTGTGTGTGTGTGTGTGTGTGTGTGTGTGTGTGTGTGTGTGTGTGTGTGTGTGTGTGTGTGTGCGCGCTCAGTGGCGGTCCGGCTGCCCTTCTCTCTCCTCTCAAGTCTCAACTCCCAGGAGAGATCTCCAGCCTCTCCTCTGACATCTCTCTCTCCATCTCTCTCTGCCCTCCCCCCTCAGTGTGTGTGTGTGTGTGTGTGTGTGTGTGTGTGTGTGTGTGTGTGTGTGTGTGTGTGTGGTTTGCCCGTCTGGAGCTGTTTGATGTTTCCTCCCTGCTTCACTGAGCTCTCCCTTAAGCCTTTACCAGCTCCTCGTGTGTGTGTGTGTTTGTTTTTGTGCAAACGTTTGTGTGTCTTTTTGCACGACTCTATCCTCCTCATCTCTGTGTGTGTGTGTGTGTGTGTGTGTGTGTGTGTGTGTGTGTGTGTGTGTGTGTGACCTCACCTCTGCATTTGTTCCTGTTTTTTTGCCCAGCAGGTTGAAGAGGTGTGACTGCAGCTTTCACCTTCTTTAACTGTGTGTTTTTGTGCATCTGTGTGTACCTGTGTGTGTGTGTGTGCCTGTGTGTGTGTGTGTGTGTGCCTGTGTGTGTGTGCGTGCACAGTGATCCCTCCTCTGCTCCTGTATTGAAAACCTGAAACATTCACCTTGATGAGATTAGATTCACAGCTCTCATCCTGCTGTTGCACAAATCACTTAATATTCCACTCAGGACACACACCTTCTCCAGCTCACACACCTCTGAGTCAGCTGACGTGTGTGTGTGTGTGTGTGTGTGTGTGTGTGTGTGTGTGTGTGTGTGTGTGTGTGTGTGTGTGTGTGTGTGTGTGTGTGTGTGTGTGTCTGCTTTTGGGCAGATTTACAGCAGCAGAGGAGCAGAGGAGGTCTGTATCCATGCGTGATGAGAACAGCTGATGGAGGTTACCGTGGTGATATATTACAGAGGGGGGGTGGGGGGGCGAGGACACACAGGACGACCGCTGAGCGCTGCGTTCACTGACCGCGGGACGTTGAGGAGCTCCTCTCTGCAGACAGGAGTGATGAAACGAGGGTTCGATTCAGCGAATCTCTGATTTTGAGGTTTGTTTAAAGAGGGAGGAGCTTAAACTACGGTGGCTGACCATGATGTTCAGAGTAAATCAGGCGGTTCATTTTCACACATGATGGCGTTTTAATTCAAACTTAATCCAGTGTAATCAAATCTGACCCCGTTCTGCTAAATTAGAGAATAAAAACTCTAAAGTCGTGTTTTTGGATCAGCTGACCGGACGCTTCATTTCTCCATCACTCCAACAGTTTGTGCACAGGTCTGAACGTCAGTCTTCTCATGTTTGTGTCTCATTGGATAGTTCTCAGATAAAGCCCCGCCTCCTGGGTCGTCGGCGCCTCCTCACAGCCGAGTGTTTTAATTAGCTGCTTGATGCTAAATACAACCAACGACTTCTCTCCTCTCTGTCTACTGTTGTCACGCATTAGTACCCAGAATGCATTTGCACTTGCTCGCCATCTTTGTCTTTGTGTGTAGTGAGGTAAAGACCGGTGGATAAGACTGTGTCAGAGTCAGATCTGTCCTGGTGCTGCAAAGCATTGTGGTCTTTGGAGTGTTTTTGTGGTGACCCGTGTCCGGTCTGTTGTCTCCTGACTTTGTTGAAATAATCGACAGTTTAGATTTTTAACCTTTTGAGATGAAAAGTGACGACGGTCTTTGACCTGCTGCTTCACTCATGAGCTCTTCAGAAAAAACTCTGAAAAATGAAATATGAGTGAGAGGAAGTCAAACTCACCGACACACAGAGCTTTCTGTTTCATACAGCCGCAGCTTTAATAAAAGTCTGTGATGATTTCAGCCTGTTAGACATGACCTTAAAAAAATCAAACTTCATTAAAATATTCAAAGGTTTCTGATTTATTCTGAGCGTAAAGGTCAAAATGTTGAAATTAAAAACAGGAAGAAGGACAATCAAAACTTATTCATAAAAACACAATTATAATATTATTAATAGGACAAAAAAAATCAAATTACCAAGAAGATAAAAAAAAAATAAAAATGTTTCTGACATAAAATATTTTCACAATATAATAAAAAAAAACAATATAGCAAAAATATTTAAAAGTTTATTAAGGTTTTAATTATGAAACAGTAAAACAGGTGGTAATAAAAAAATAAAATTATGAATAACAATAATAATACAAAGAATAATACAAATAATAATAATGATTATAGCAATAATAATATGAAAAATATGAATAACAATAATAATACAAACATAATACAAAGAATAATGCAAATAATAACAATTAATAATTATACAAATAATAATAAAATGTATATGAATATAAAACTGGATGACAATAAGTAATACTAATATTAATAATTATATAGATAATAAGAATAACAAAAATAATAATGAGTATAACATTTTGGTCTCCCTTAACCACTTTAATTGAAGTAGTTTAGTCTCACCACCTCATAGTTATTCATATATTTATATATTATCATGACTTATTGTTCTCCCTAAATATGATAAAATCACGGCAGCTCTTTAGTCTCATTAAAACGACTAAATCAAAGTTGTATTCTTTAACCTCCTCATAGTCATGATGACTTTTATAGTTATATATAATAATGACTCAGACATGATATTATCATGACCTCTCTCATCTCTGAAGGTCAAATCTTCTCTCATGTTGTCGGTTTTTTCAGACCGCCTCACATCGAACCTCTGCTGTGAGTCAGACTTAGAGGAAGCGAGGAGGTCAAAGGTCAACGCTACATCCTGGCTGAAGGAATGTGACTTTACTGGCCCTGATGTGCAGATGACCTTTGACCTCTGCCGTGAAGAGTAAACAGAGGGGCGTGGTCTGTGGAGCTGTCAGTTAGCCCTGAAGCTAAAGGAGATGAGAGGGGTTATCAACGAGCGAGTGAGGGTCCTGACTCCTGCGCACACACACACACACACACACACACACACACGCACACACACACACACACACACACACACACACAGTGAAACCTGAAGCTCTGACTCCGGTCATATCAGGCCATCATGACTCTCCTCCTGATGCTGTTCACTCGTCCATTTTCACTTTGTCCACACGTCTCTAACTTCCTCTGTGTGTGTGTGTGTGTGTGTGTGTGTGTGTGTGTGTGTGTGTGTGTGTGTGTGTGTTCAGTTTAGCTTGGCAGCCGCTCTGTGCTTTGGGAACGCCACAAAATAAACAGTTAGAGTAACATGAACGTAGCCTTGTTGCTCCCCGCCCACCAGAAAGTCCGACTGCAGCTGCTGTGTGAAACTCAGTGATGCTGAGAGACGCTGAAGGAGAGCGTCTCTGCTTCAAGTCTGAGTGTGTGGAGGAATGAAAGTGAGTGGGAAATTTGTCTGAGTCTCTAGTTTGTTTTTAACGGAGTTTTCAGTGTTTAGTAGATCCTCTCAGAGTTCATGTTTGTGTCTCTAAGAGACTCAGACTGTTATCTTCAGTCTCTGACAAAACTACAGACAGGATCTTGAAGGAGACGCAGGAACCTTTGAATCCAACACTGAAAAGGCACCAAACCCCAGAACAAAAACAGCCATTTTTACCTTTAAAAATCCAGTTTTCCCCTCAGCTCCTCCCTCTCTTAAGCCCCGCCCACAAACAGACGCTCCTGCTCGCTCGTACCGTTCCAGTTAAATTCAGATATAATGCAGATAAATCCTTCAGATCATTACAAATGGGGCCCAGTCAAGGTGAAAGTCAAAAGCATTGGTGCTACTGTAGATGCCAACAGACTACCAGCAAACACAATGTTTGCAGGACTTCTACAACGAGGATAAAGTGACATAGTCCAGGACCCGAGGGAGGACAGTTTAGCGATGGCGCTACAACACGCTACAGCAGGTCCGTTTGACAAGAAACACTTCTGTTACAGACACTTGTCTTACTTTGTTAAAGCGGTTTACCTGTCCAGCAGAAAGGTTACAGGGTCACCAAGATCCCCAAGCGTCCCCCATGGTTTATGTTGACCCGGCTTTTTAGCTCTTGTCCGGTCTACCTCCGTTTTAAGCGCCCGTTATTCCTCCAGAGTCTCCGGTATTTACTTTGTTTTCTTGCTTGTGTCGGCAGTCGTGGCCAAAGGAGGATTCAGACAATTTTCCGAACTTTCTGGTTGGTTTCTACTGTCCGATATTGTAGCACGCTAACTTTGTTTGGGCTCCTGAACGACACGGGGGAGCAGCATTTTCTTGTTGACTGTTTTCTTGTTGCCTGTTTTTTGTTGACTGTTTTGGTGTTGACCGTTTTCCTGTTGACCGGTTTGGTGTTGACTGTTTTGGTGTTGACTGTTTATGGTTGACTGTTTTCTTGTTGACTGATTATAGTTGACGTTTTCTTGCTGACTGTTTTCTTGTTGACTGTTTTCTTGTTGACTGTTTTGGTGTTGACTGTTTATGGTTGACTGTTTTCTTGTTGACTGATTATAGTTGACGTTTTCTTGCTGACTGTTTTCTTGTTGACTGTTTTCTTGCTGACTGTTTTCTTGTTGACTGTTTTCTTGTTGACTGTTTTTTGTTGACTGTTTTGGTGTTGACTGTTTATGGTTGACTGTTTTCTTGTTGACTGTTTTCTTGCTGACTGTTTTCTTGTTGACTGTTTATGGTTGACTGTTTTTTGCTGACTGTTTTCTTGTTGACTGATTATGGTTGAGTGTTTTCTTGCTTGTGTCGGCAGTCGTGGCCAAAGGAGGATTCAGACAATTTTCCGAACTTTCTGGTTGGTTTCTACTGTCCGATATTGTAGCACGCTAACTTTGTTTGGGCTCCTGAACGACACGGGGGAGCAGCATTTTCTTGCTGACTGTTTTCTTGTTGCCTGTTTTTTGTTGACTGTTTTGGTGATGACCGTTTTCCTGTTGACCGGTTTGGTGTTGACTGTTTTGGTGTTGACTGTTTATGGTTGACTGTTTTCTTGTTGACTGATTATAGTTGACGTTTTCTTGCTGACTGTTTTCTTGTTGACTGTTTTCTTGTTGACTGTTTTGGTGTTGACTGTTTATGGTTGACTGTTTTCTTGTTGACTGATTATAGTTGACGTTTTCTTGCTGACTGTTTTCTTGTTGACTGTTTTCTTGCTGACTGTTTTCTTGTTGACTGTTTTCTTGTTGACTGTTTTCTTGTTGACTGTTTTGGTGTTGACTGTTTATGGTTGACTGTTTTCTTGTTGACTGATTATAGTTGACGTTTTCTTGCTGACTGTTTTCTTGTTGACTGTTTTCTTGCTGACTGTTTTTTGCTGACTGTTTTCTTGTTGACTGATTATGGTTGAGTGTTTTCTTGCTTTTGTCGGCAGTCGTGGCCAAAGGAGGATTCAGACAATTTTCCGAACTTTCTGGTTGGTTTCTACTGTCCGATATTGTAGCACGCTAACTTTGTTTGGGCTCCTGAACGACACGGGGGAGCAGCGTCTGCCTCACAACCAATCAGGTTAGAGGAGGTGGAGAACGGCTTTGTTTACAGTCAGAAAGAGCGGACCGCTCAAAAATGTTCAAATGTTGACGACACAGACATAAGAGAACACAGAGATATCGATATATTACCAAATAATCAATAACTAATAACTATTGACTGATATTTAAAGATGTTTCTTTAACAGATTCCTACTCCACCTTTAAGTGTAGAGTTTCCTGTCCACTCTGGTCTTCTTCAGTGTGTTTCTGTCTCACTGTGTGTTACATAAATATCAAACTGTGTTATAATAACAGTCAAATGCCACACTCATGCAGAAACACAAAAACCTGACCTATAAATGTCACAGTAAACCTGAACTCTGCAGCTTAAACTGACGTTTTTGTTGATGGCGTTTGGTGCGTTTGCTCAGAGTGACGTGTTGTGCTTGTTTCTTTCTAAAAATAAAGGTGTTTAAAACGATTTAAAAGAGATGATAAAACAGGAAGACTGCAGGAGTGTGCAGGGCGGCGTACACAGACGTATTCATGAGCACAGAGCAGGTTTGGAGAGTAAACAAAGACTCGGCTTTGAGGCTGATAGATGTTTCTGCTCTCAGAGTCAGGCCTGTGTTTCTGTCCTCAGTTTAATGCTGCCTCATCAAACCAGACCACAGGATTCCAGGCTGTAACTCAGAGGAGCTGCTTCTTCCAGATTAGGCAGCGCTGTTTTATTAGAGTGTCTGAGTTTATCTAATCTGTGCTCAAATATCAAACACAGATTTTTATAACAGCTCAGAGATGTTTTCTCTTCTGGTTTGGATATTTGAAGCAGAGATAAGAGAGACGAGTTTGTTACAGAAGTCCTGAGTCATTATTTCTCGCTCACTATCAGCCCTCAGAGTCAGAGATTTTCCCTCTAAACTGTTTTTCTTCTTTATTTGCTCGAGTTTCTTTAAAACTCTTCAGAGCTCAAACTCTCTCTGGGGATTCCTCGGCTCTGCAGCTCGTGTCAGAGTCTGCATGAGAGACCCTCTGTGTGATTTGCCTTTTAATGTAACCGCTGCCTCTCAGCTGTATTATGTTTCAAGAGCTGCAGTGAGAGCTTCGCTGGTTTTTTTCACCCTGAGTTCGGCCTCTCAGGCTGCAGGAATAATCTGCTCTGAGTTCTGCCTGTTTGGATGGAAACTCCGATCGAAATCTTCTCTCCTGGTTTAATGTTCTGAAAGAAACTGCCTGTCTGAACATTTTAACCCGTGTCCACATTCGTCTTGGTTCTGAATTATTCCGTTTATTACAGAACCTTCTATGTTTATTCATCCTTCTGTGTGTCTAATTGGAGGAAATCAAATCACCGTCACAAAGTGCAACGAGGCATAAAACACCTCATCCAGGACTGAAGCTGCAGTCTGCAGTTTTTGGGTCCTTTTTCGCCCTCAGTTTTGTCTCTCAGGCTCGTATTCAGACATGTACTAGTTTTTAATGCAGCTCTTCATAATGATTTATCAGCCTAATGTCCTTATAGAGAAAATTTCTTCATAATTACAGAAGTAAAGAGACGAAGGTGAAAGGTCACACACACACACACACACACACACACACACACACACACTTTAACGGTGTTGTCGTCTCTGTTTGTAAAGTTGGAAACAGCTGCAGAGTTTCAGACTGAGTGACATGTCCTCCTCTCTCTCCTTAATTCTCTTCATTTCCTCTCCTCCTATCTCTGCCTGAATCATATGATCTGCCCTCTCACACACAAACACACACACACACACAACCTTTTAGTCACTCTGATAACCGCTGAGTCTCACATGGAGAGCAGGAGTTTCACAGCTCAGCTAAAATCTGTTACAATCGGTTAAAATCTGTTAAAATCGGTTAAAATCGGTTAAAATTTTGTTAAAATCAGTTAAAATCAGTTAAAATTAGTTAGAATCTGTTGTAATCTGTTAAAATTTTGTTAAAATCTGTTAGAATCTGTTAAAATCTGTTAAAATCGGTTAAAATTTTGTTAAAATCAGTTAAAATCAGTTAAAATTAGTTAGAATCTGTTGTAATCTGTTAAAATTTTGTTAAAATCTGTTAGAATCTGTTAAAATCTGTTAAAATCTGTTAAAATTTTGTTAAAATCAGTTATAATCTGTTGTAATCTGTTAAAATTTTGTTAAAATCTGTTAAAATCTGGTCCCCTGGTCCTCTGACGTCTTTCAGAGCCTTTAAACTCCAGGTTTGGTCTCAGTTTCCTACAGAGACCCTGATGACTCTCACAGTTTGGACCCTGAAGGACTTTGGGAAGTCAAACTGTCTCTCATGAATTCATCATTTTTAACTCTTCGTCTTCCTCAGACTTCTTCAGTCTAATAAAGAGTTAAAATAATAATCCCACAAACTCAGCAGACTCTGAAACCTGATTGGCCACGCCAGAATCTTGACCTGTGATTGGAGGTCGGACTGTTTTCCTCAAGGAAGTTTTGGATGTTTGTCTGTTCATCTGAGATCATAGACAGAGAAATAAACAGGGTCAGTGTAGAAGTTCTGGTTCTGATCCAGTGTTTCTGACTGTAACCCGCTCAGCTGAGGTCCAGAGTTCAGAAAACTGGAACTAAAGTCTGAATTAAAGAAACTGTCTCTGTTTGTTCTGATCGGTCTGCAGGACTGCGTCCCTCCCTCTCTTTCTCTCCCTCCCTCCCTCCCTGTAGTGCGTTGCCGTGGTTACAGGGACTCCCTTTCTCAGGGTCATGGTTTCTCATGACTACTCATCGTTCTCAGTTTCCTGTGCGGTCTTGTTTCCTTCATTCTCACTCGTTCCTCCAGTTTTAGTGGATTTTCCTCTGACAGGAAGTGACATGAACGGAGACTTTATTAAAGCAGAAGAGCGGGACATGTTTTCAGACTTCAGTCCTGCTCATGTTGTTGATTCTCATGTTTGAGTTTTGAGGAAGATGAGGAGGAGATGAGGAGGAGGAGATGATGATGAGGAGGCTTTTACAGCCGGTCTCTGCAGGGCGATGAGTTCAAGGTCAGGTTGAATGATGGGATTTTTCAGATCTTTGTCAGTCCTCGCAGAGAAAGACTCTTCTCGTATCTGTCTGTGGTATTTGTTGCTGTTGTTGTTGCTGTAGTTGTTTGTCGTTGTTGTAGTTGTTGTAGTTGTTGTTGTCTTGGTTGTTGTTGCTGTTGTCTTTGTTGTTTTTTTTTGTAGTTACTGTTGTCGTTGTCGTTACTCTTGTTGTTGTTGTTGTCGCTGTTGTTGTTGTTTCTGTTGTTGTAGTTGCTGTTGTCTTTGTTGTCATTACTCTTGTTGTTGTTGTTGCTGTTGTCGTCGTTGTGGTTGTTACTGTTTCTATTGTAGTTGTTGTCTTGGTCGCTGTTATAGCTGTTGTTGTTGTCGTTGTTGTCAATACTGTTGTTGTTGTTGTTGTTGTCATTGTCGTTGTCATGGTGGTTGTTGTCGCTGTTTTTGTTGTAGTTGTTGTTGTCTTGGTCGTTGTTGTTGCTGTTGTCATTACTCTTGTTGTTATTGTTACTGTTGTTGTCATTGTCGTTGCCGTTGTCGTCGTCATGGTAGTTGTTGGTTGTTGTTGCTGTTGTCATTGTTATTGTTGTTGTCGTCGTGGTTGTTGTTGTCATTGTCGTTGTCATGGTGGTTGTTGTTGTTGTTTTTGTCATTGCCGTTGTCGTGGTTGTTGTCTGTCGTTGTCATGGTTGTTGTTGTTGTTGTTGTTGCTGTTGTTGTTGTTGTTATTGTTGTTGTTGTCGTGGTTGTTGTTGTCATTGTTATTGTTGTTATCGTCGTGGTTGTTGTTGTCATTGTCGTTGTCATGGTGGTTGTTGTTGTTGTTTTTGTCATTGCCGTTGTCGTGGTTGTTGTTGTTGTTTTTGTTGGTTGTTGTAGTTGTTGTTGTCATTGTCGTGGTTGTTGTCTGTCGTTGTCTTGGTCGTTGTTGTTGTTGTTGTTGTTGTTGCTGTTGTTGTTGTTGTTGTCATTGCCGTTGTCGTGGTTGTTGTCTGTCGTTGTCATGGTCGTAGTTGTTGCTGTCAGACCGTTGTCGGCTGATAACTGTGTCGGATTGACGACAGTCAGAAAAACTGAAAACGGCGTCCCTGATGAATTCGTCGGCCCGCTCGTCCACTCAGAGAAATCGATGGAGTTCTGGTGTCGATCCAGATCTCTGAGTTCCACCATTAAACATTTATTGATCGGCGCCATAACTGTGAAACTGATTGAGATGGAGGCTTTGATTTGAACCCTCAGAGGGATGTTTGTGGGGGGGGATCAATCAGAGCTCCGATTGAAGCTGCAGGACTGATGTGTTGGAGGGAGGAGCAGATACCTGAGCGCCTCCTCTCTTCTCTTTAAAGCTCTGCTGCTCATCTGTTCCGGTCCGTGTGTGGTGGACTCGGTTCTGGTTGTTCTTGAGTCCCCCTGACCCTGACCCTGTTTAACCCTGAGAATGATTTTCCTGTTCCTGTTTTCTCAAACTTCTGGACCCTGCGGTAAAAACTGTCCTCCATCTTGAAGGTTGGTGATGTTTGTTTTGACTCCCTGAGGTTTGTCTCTGGCGTTAACCTTCAGCAGAGACGGTTCCGTGTTGCTCTCTGACATTAGGAGTCTGTTTTTGAGACGTGTGACTGTGATCGGGAACGTCTCCTCTAAAATCAGCTCCTCTGATTGGCTGACACAGTGGAGGTGTCAGCTGACATGTTCAGGTATAATTGCAGCGCCTCGTTGTTCCTTATTGACACGCTGACGGTAAATCATGTCACATGTTCTGGTTCTGTTTACTGCAGCAGAGGAAAGAGTCTGAAAATAAAACAGTTTTCAGGAATTAGCCTGGTCCTTCTACAGAGGGAGGAGGTTCACAGGACGGACTGATGGAACAGCTGCTCAGTGACGGAGAAACACTCTGAGGAGAGATTTAGAGGAGGTCCATCTCATCAGTCTGTCCAACTGAACAGAGACAGACGAGGACAGAGACAGGTGAGGACAGAGACAGGTGAGGACTGAGACAGACGAGGACAGAGACAGACGAGGACTGAGACAGACGAGGACAGAGACAGATGAGGACAGAGACAGATGAGGACTGAGACAGACGAGGAAAGAGACAGACGAGGACTGAGACAGAGACAGATGAGGACTGAGACAGACGAGGACTGAGACAGACGAGGAAAGAGACAGACGAGGACTGAGACAGAGACAGATGAGGACTGAGACAGACGAGGACTGAGACAGATGAGGACAGAGACAGATGAGGACTGAGACAGATGAGGACTGAGACAGAGACAGACGAGGACTGAGACAGATAAGGACAGAGACAGGTGAGGACTGAGACAGACGAGGACTGAGACAGAGACAGATGAGGACAGAGACAGATGAGGACTGAGACAGACGAGGACAGAGGCAGGTGAGGACTGAGACAGATGAGGACTGAGACAGAGACAGATGAGGACTGAGACAGACGAGGACAGAGACAGAGACAAATGAGGACTGAGACAGACGAGGACAGAGGCAGGTGAGGACTGAGACAGACGAGGACTGAGACAGAGACAGATGAGGACAGAGACAACAGATGAGGACTGAGACAGACGAGGACTGAGATAGAGACAGATAAGGACAGTGACAGATGAGGACAGAGACAGGTGAGGACTGAGACAGACGAGGACTTAGACAGATGAGGACAGAGACAGATGAGGACTGAGACAGATGAGGACAGAGACAGATGAGGACTGAGACAGAGACAGATGAGGACAGAGACAGGTGAGGACTGAGACAGACGAGGACTTTGACAGATGAGGACAGAGACAGATGAGGACAGAGACAGAGACAGAGGAGGACTGAGACAGATGAGGACAGAGACAGATGAGGACTGAGACAGAGACAGATGAGGACTGAGACAGATGAGGACAGAGACAGATGAGGACTGAGACAGAGACAGATGAGGACAGAGACAGATGAGGACAGAGACAGAGACAGATGAGGACTGAGACAGATAAGGACAGAGACAGGTGAGGACTGAGACAGAGACAGATGAGGACTGAGACAGACGAGGACAGAGGCAGGTGAGGACTGAGACAGACGAGGACTGAGACAGATGAGGACTGTGACAGACGAGGACTGAGACAGAGACAGATGAGGACAGAGACAGATGAGGACAGAGACGGCGACAGACGAGGACTGAGAGGACAGCTGAGGACAGAGACAGACGAGGACTGGGACAGACGAGGACAGAGACAGAGACAGATGAGGACTGAGACAGACGAGGACAGAGACAGGTGAGGACAGATACGTCTGCGTCACAGTTAGTTGTCCTCGTCGTTGCTCAGATTCGTTGACTTCACTCTTTGCTCCTAAATCTCCTGATTGTGTTTTTATCCTCAGATTCAGACTCTGTCTGAACTCTTCCTCAGTTCTCTGTAAACTTACAGCTGAAACATCTAAAACCATTTTAATGAGAAAGAACCTCATCCTGAACCGTCCTGGTTCCCCTGGTTTAGTTCCTCTTTATGGTCTCCGGTCTCCTGTTTAGTCACTCCTAAACCAGAACCAGGATTCCCCCGTCAGTCTGAAGCCCTCGGTTCTTTCTTCAGTTTGATTGGTGGAGGAGAGCGTTGGGTCTGAGCTGACGTGGTGTTGGTGTTTTACATCCTCTGTTGACTGATGGATTAAAGACTGAGCTGTTAAAGACTCAGGGAACAACCTCATCTCACCTGAGTCCTGCTGTCTGAAGGATCCCTCAGGTAGATCTCTGACAGTAAATGTCTGTTTCCTGTTTTCACAGAGAGATCTTAAAGATCTTTTTAAAGGAAGAACATTTAAAAACGTGTTTTTATGAAACCGTCTGAACAGCAGAACGTTTGTGTCTTCAGACTAAAGAGAGTTTGTGAGTCGATCAGAGAGAAACGTCCTGAGGTCTGAAACTACTCTCTGTTTCTTTCATTTCTAACCTCCTCTCTCTCTCTCTCTCTCTCTCTCTCTCTCTCTCTCTCTCTCTCTCTCTCTCTCTCTCTCTCTCTCTCTCTCTCTCTCTCTCTCTCTCTCTCTCTCTCTCTCTCTCTCTCTCTCTCTCTCTCACACACACACACACACACTCACACACTCGTGT
>OY660867.1:36304740-36314740 GCA_962446985.1 Xyrichtys novacula
CATGACCTCAGGCTGACAGCTGTTTTCAGATCGGACATGAGAGTGTAGAGCAGCGTGAGAACATCTGAAGGAGACAGATAGAGCAGCGTAGAGCAACACCTGAAGGATCATTACCTGAGGAGAGTTCACTTCCACTGAGAGGAGGTGACGAAGGAGGAGCTGAGGGAGCTCCATGAGTCTTTACACCAATGTTAATCATCAAACCTAATACATGATAATGGCCTTTTAAAGTCGGCCTGTGTGTGTGTGTGTGTGTGTGTGTTAGTGTGTGTGTGTGTGAGAGAGTGTGTGTTTAAATGTGTGTGTGAGTGCCAGTCCTCCACCCGTCATTAGCCCTGACCATCCAAGCAGATCCAAGGTCAGCTCACATCCGCCACCGTAATATCCATGTAAGGTGTCAGCTGATGCAGTGAGAGTGAGAGGAGCACACACACACACACACACACACACACACACACACACACACACACACACACACACACACACACTAACTCTCTCTCAGACTCAGTTCCAGGGATGTAACGATATGAAAATGTCACATCAGGATTATTGTGACCAAAATTATCACAGTATCGCTGAAATATGTTCAAAATGTGTAAAAAGTCCTTCTACACGCCCTGAAATCATTTAACTAAGTTTTATTTTGAAAAACAATCAGAATAACCTTCAGAATAAACTTTTCCTGAACCTTAAATAACAGGAACGATAAACTTAAAGAATCAAAGATGGGGTCTTAGAAGAGTCAGAGGTCATCAACACTAGAAATAAAGTACAAAGTCATGTGACAGCGACATAAACATGAACATAATAACAAATAAATAAATAACATTTAAATAAAATGACATTTCTTATTGTGTAAATTATAAGAATCTTCAGTGCTTAAATAACCTAAATATAACAGAGCAGCACGACTATATGAAACAGAACAAACTCATGGAAACAAAAGTGAAGTTCAGGTGAAGTTTGTTTTCTTTGACGAGGGAAAAATCTCTGCAGCACGCTCGGCAGAACCGCCATCCACCATGTTTGTGAGTGAGCTGTATCACTGTGAGCTTTTCCAGAGCGCGGCGATCAAACACGGTTTTAACGGTACCCTATTTTTCGCACTATAAGGCGCACCGTCAATGAACGCGTCTATTCGCACCTATTTTCATACAGTAAGGCGCACCGGATTATTGATCGCTTTAAACCAAACAAAACAGATAAGTCAAACTTTATTTAACTCATTCAGTAACTCTGCGAGGCTACGGTAGCTGCAGCGCTCCGACAAACCAAAAGGATTTTAAGTGCGCCGTATAGTACGAAAAATACGGTAATTTAATTAGAAACGGTCGTACTAACCGTCAGACTTTTTACTGCAGTTTATCATTTTACCTAAAATCCTTTCATCCCAGCTCAGTTCAGATCCTTTTTTTTAAATCAGTGTTTTCATATTAGTGTCCTGAACAGACGCCTCCCTCCCTCCCTCCCTCCCTCCCTCCCATTAAGTGAGTGTCACTCGGTGGTGGTTCTGCACCACCCTGGGAACGCTGTCACCCTCCCACCTCTCCTCCATAATGAAGCTATAACACAGAAAAGCCTCTTTATGCAGAGAAAGTGGGACGCTGCTGTTTCTCACACTCAGATACTACACACGCCCTTGGGCTGACTTTAACAAGTCGGTCCCTGCGCAGCTGTACTGGAGCGGCTCTGCAGTCTCTGTTTGGAGTCCGTGGAGGAACTCATCTGCCGCTCAGCGCTCCGTTCAGGTGGAAAACAAATGTTAGCGAGTACTGTACTCATTAGCATCCCCAAATTGAATAAACACTGCATTAATAAGCACAAAACTGCCGTGCTGGATGGGTGCAGCTGGAACATGAAGCAGGAATCCTCTTCAGGGAGCGAGCGGAGCTGAAATTAAAGCCTTCACATAAATGCAGGAGCACTGCTGTCACACAGCTCTGACATCTTCATCTTCAGTATCTGCAGACCTGAGATCTAAAACAGACTCAAGTTTTTATTTATGCATCCTCATGACCACCAGGAGAAAGATCATTATCAAAGTATTTCACAGAGATTTATCAGAATTCAAGTCCCAGACATGAATTTATCCAACGCTGAGCTTTCTGTGTTCCTCTAGAGTTTTTAAAGGAGGAATTTTAGTTTTTACTTTAACATTAAAAACTCTGGATCATGTCACTGATCGTTCTCCAAACTCCACTTATTATTATTATTATTATTATTATTATTATTATCTATATTATTTATTTTTTATTGTTATCATTATTTTTATTAATATCATTAATATCATTATCGTTATTATGATTATGATTATTATTTGTAGTATTAATAGTAGTAGTAGTATTATTAAGTATTATTAGTTTTATTGTTATCTTTATTATTATTTATTTTTTATTAGAATTATTTTCATTTTTTATATTATGATCATTTTTGTATAATAATCTTGATTATCATTATTTTCCATCAATATGATTATTATTATTATTTGTAGTATTAATAGTAGTAGTAGTATTTTAATTATTATTAGTATTGTTATGAGTATTATTAGTTTTATTGTTATCTTTATTATTATTTATTTTTTATTATAATTATTTTCATTTTTATTATTATGATCATTTTTGTATTATAATCTTGATTATCATTATTATCCATCAATATTATTATAATTATTATTATTATTATTATTATTAGGTGAGCCGTTTGTGATCTCCTCTGACTGACTGGACAGTTAGTGTTCGGCTGCTCAGAGCGAATAAACCAGGCGGGAAGGATTGACTCATTACAGACTCTGACTGTTCAATATCAACAGCACAGCTCCAGGAAGAACAACAGTCACGGGTAATTGGACGGATTTGATAAAGATAATCAATAAGAGAAAAAAACAAACAGATCTGTCTGTGAAACCCTGAGAGGACGGCCAAGGAGCAGACTGACGGAGACGGTGGTGGTGGTGATGATGGTGGTGATGGTGATGATGGTGGTGATGGTGGTGGTGATGGTGATGGTGATGATGGTGATGATGGTGGTGATGGTGGTGATGGTGGTGGTGATGATGGTGGTGATGATGGTGATGATGATGGTGGTGGTGATGGTGGTGATGGTGGTGATGATGATGGTGGTTATGGTGATGGTGGTGATGGTGATGGTTATGGTGATGGTGGTGGTGATGGTGGTGATGGTGGTGATGATGATGGTGGTTATGGTGATGGTGGTGGTGGTGATGATGGTGGTGGTGATGGTGGTGATGATGATGGTGATGATGGTGATGATGATGGTGGTGGTGATGGTGGTGATGGTGGTGATGATGATGGTGGTAATGGTGATGGTGGTGGTGGTGATGATGGTGGTGGTGATGGTGGTGATGGTGGTGATGATGATGGTGGTGGTGGTGATGGTGGTGATGGTGTGGTTATGGTGATGGTGGTGATGGTGGTGGTGATGGTGTTATTTTCATGTCTGCAGATTTTTAATCCAAATCAACATGTGAGAAAAAAACAACCACAGACTCTGATCAGATATTCAAACTCTTTATTGATTAACTTTTGATCAGTGCTGAGGTCAACGACCTCGAGGAAAAATAAGACTGAACCGACGTTGAAGCATGAAGTGTGTGTGTGTGTGTGTGTGTGTGTGTGTGTGTGTGTGTGCGTGCGAGCGTTGTTAGCAGAGCTGTAGTGAGGAAACAGAGAGAGAGAGAAGTCGGTGTTTATGTTCGGCCCACGCTCAACAGACACTATCTGAATACAGAACTGCTGGTGTCCATTGTTTAGAGAGAATATGCTGACACACACACACACACACACACACACACACACACACACACACACACACACACACAAACATGAGGATGAGCAGAAACATCCAGAGTGTCGGTACTGAACTACACACACGTCCAGATGAACATGACTGCAGAGCTGTCAACAGGATTTACTCTGTTTGTTCTGTGTGTGTGTGTGTGTGTGTGTGTGTGTGTGTGTGTGTGTGTGTGTGTGTGTGGGAGGTTGTGTTTGAATACTGACAATAGACGGCCTTTGGCGATTGAAGAATCATAAAAAATGAATCACTCCTGATTCGGTTGAGATCATTTTTCTCTCTGAGTGATTTAGAAAATGGGAAAAGAGTCGTCACGGTAACACACCGTCAATAATCTGTTTTTCTATCTCTGTATTTATTTCAGACTCCTCCTCTTTTTCGCTCTCTGATAAAAACTAGAAACCCTCTTTTAGGATATTTGCTCGTCGCTCTGAGCGTTTCCCACAATCCTTCAGTGATAGTTTAGAGATCGTGGTTCTGTGGGTCTAAACGCACAGAGATGAAGGCGGCTCTGTCTGTGAGGGACTCAGTGTAAGTGAGGCTTTTCTTCTTTACAACCTTAAGTCTTTGGGAAAAAGAGGAATTTACTTTTGCAGGAGTGAAAGTTCAGGAGCGAGTCTTTTCAATCAATCAATCAATCAATCAATCAATCAATCAATCAATCAATCGGTCTTTATTTGTATAGCACTTTTTATAACGATTTATCACAAAGTTTTTTACACAGCAGAGGAATAAAAGAAATAAAGAAAACCCAAATCTACCCCAACCCAACCGCTCATTCCCACGATCTAAGCACAATACAAACGTGTGTTAAAATACATGAACTTAAAAAGAGGTTTTAGTGTGCACACTGAGGAAACGCTGTTTTAAAACTGAAGATAAAGAAACACTGGAGGGTTAAAATCTAAAAACAAAGAAACATAAAATAAAATTAAAGTAATAATCAATAAAGTGAAATAAAAACAACAGGAAAAGAAACTAAAATAAGATCACCAAAATAACTCAACAAAAGACGATCCTGTCAGTAAAACTAGAAAGAGATACACTGAAAGTTAATGAGATAAATTTAGTTAAAAGTGAAACTTGAAAGGTTTTCAGTTTGGTTTTAAAATCATTGAGATGAGGTGTCAGTGGTAAAGATTTTGGAGGTTCCTGCAGCTCATGATCAGGTCTGTGAGATATATGAAGAGTTAATTCAGAGGATCCGCCTCAGTCACCAAACCTGAGTCCCTGACAGACTGTCCGATTCTTCCCTAAACGAGGTTTTAAAAACGTCTCTGATGGTGGACGGGCTCCTGGTCCACTCAGACCTTCTCCTCTGGACATGTCCTCCAGTGTCTCTGATACCACAGACGCTCATGTCCCTGAGTTCATGCTGCAGAATTACACTGAGATAAGTGACGGTTTACAAGGACGGAGAGGAAGCAGATTGTGTAACGAGAGGAGGACGAACAAAAGGAGGAGGAGGAGGAGGATAAATGAAGCGGCTCGGTGGACCATAATGTTGCTCCGTGTCAGCTTAGTGTCACCTCCTTCTCCTCTTCTATCTCCTCCTCCTCCTCCTCTTCATCTCTCTGTCGTGAATCCCACCATGTCTCTACACTATAATCCCCCCCCCCCCATCAGCTGGTACTACGTCTTCCTCTAAACATAATGAGCTTCCTGTGCTGATGAGGACTTTACATAAGAGGAGAAATCTGTGAGTGGGAGAGAAACAGAGGAATTAAGAGAGAGTCTAAACATTGTTCTCCGAGAAGAAACCGACCACCTGCACTAATGACTTTACGTAAGAGGGTTAATCTGAGAGTGGGCGGGCAGGCCGCGCTAAAGTGACGAAGAGGAGGAGGAGGAGGAGCTGAGGAAGGATTTAAGGAGGGAAAATTAAGACGTGGAATAAAACAGGTGTTAAATCTACTGGAGCCGCAGCTTCAGGTTTGATATTCAACCTTTTTATTCATCGGCTGTAATTCCTGCTGTTTCATTTTCATCTCTGCAGCAGGAAACAAACGAAGGTCTCCTCCGTCCTCCAGAAACTTCTCAGCTTCAGTCAGAAAAAGACAAACCTGCTGTAGGACTAGGCCTGTCGCGATAATCAATAAATCGCCTTATCGCTCGATAAATAAAAACGAGGTCGATAACTTTGCCAGCCTCGATAATTAACGTGCGTTTGTTTTCCTCCTCTCTCGCTACCAAACACGCTGGATGAGAGAAGAGGTCTCACTCTGCGCATTTTTCTCGGCACCTGGGGGCGTTGGCTCTACAGCGGAATGAACGGAGTTAGTGAACCCTCCTGTCAGTCATTCAGTGTCTTTGTCACGAGGGGGCTGGCGCGCACAGGCACACAGACACAGACTTTTAGATACAGTGCTGCAAGTGAGCGTCGTGAGTGAAAAGCAAGCAAACAGAATGAACACGACAGCTTTGGTGTCTAAACCGAACGCAACAGCCCAAGTGTGGGAATATTTCGGCTTTAAACCAGTTTTCTTTTCGTCAACCACAAAACTCCACGTGTGTGCGTGCGTGTGTGTGTCTGTGTGTTGGAGGAGCACAGCAGGCTGATGAGAGCTGTCAGAGCGGACTGAAGCTGCTCCTGTATGTTTAGCGTTTAACTGACTGAGTTTTTCAACTCTGTTCGTCATTTTCGTCTCGTCCCATCAACGTAAACGCACTTTCGTCTCGTCACATTTTAGTCATCTCCGACTTATGTTTAGCTCGTCAACGTTACGTCTTCGTCGTGGAAGAAAAGGGAAATATTTTAGTCAACGAAAACAACAAGTGTTGTTCTCGTGTGGAAATTAAAGTTTATCACTTTTGACATGGTGTACTCGCATTATTATGCCATTTAATATCATTATCTATAATTTAAAAAACGGTGTCAATAATATCGTTTATCGGCGATAATTTGTAGCACAATTATCGTCCAGCAAAATTTGTTATCGTGACAGGCCTATGTAGGACAATTTAATAAGAAGAAACTGAGGAAATGAGAGTGGAGTCAGGTACAGAGCAGATCAGGGCTGGATTTATTATTATCATATCAGCTGATATCGATCAATATCAGGATATAAAACTGTAACAGTGTTTATTGGTCTCATGTACTCGACATAATTTACAGTCCACATTACTCTGCTTCATGTCCGACCTCCAAAAACCAAAATACCTCCACACCACCGACGTTTTCCTAACGCCAGTGTTGTGGTTGACATTGATGTGGTCATCTGTTGAGCCTTCATGGTCATTTCTGTCGGGGGTAGCACTCATTTTCTTTGTTTCTCACCAACAGTGCTGTCGGCTTCACCTGTTAAAGTGCTATGGTTGGGTGGAGCTGCTGTCTGCTACGACGCTGCAGTTGGTTGATACTTGGTTCTAATTCAGAACATGATTGGTTCAGACCCGGAGACACTCCCCTTTTCATTGGCTGTTCGTATAGTCGACCAAAACATGTCAGAATGACGACTATTGAAAAGGATATTGATCATGTTTTATTCTGATATTGAGGGAAATTGATTTTATCGATTTATCGCCCAGCTCTAGACCAGCTGAGTCCGTCTGAGGAGGAAATCTACAATCCTGCTCAGGGTCTGCTGGTCCAGTCTGGTCCTGGGTTCAGGTTAACAGTGATGATGATCATGATGATGGATTCAGTGAGGCGCCTGTAGAGGGCGCCAGTTTTCCTGATGGTGGTTAAAACGTTTGTTTGACAGTATATGAGAACTTCTATCCTCAGGTCGGTCAGGGTTAGGCCAGAGCGTTAGAGTCACCTGTTACCACGGCAGCACTAAACGCCGCCTCGTACATCTACAGTCAGAGATGTGAGATAACTTCTGGTCATCTTCAGGTCATTAACGTTCATTTACACCAGCGAGCGCCGTCTGACAGCTTCCTGTTTGAGCTAAAAGGTGGAGTTCCTGTAAAACCCTGTGCAGAGGTGGTGTCTGTTTTTGGAGCAGCTCCAGCTGAGACCAGGATGTTTGTTCACAGACTGAACCCTCAGGTGGCGTCCCGTCCTTTTTCACCGGTCTGTCTCTCTTTGGTTGCGGCGTGTTGTCATGTGACCTCATCTAGCGTAGCTGCTGTTGTTGTTCTGAATAACCCCGCTGTAAGTCTCGAGTTTGTCGTCCACATCCCTCCCTGCTTTGGCTCGGATAAACTTTGGCACACTCCCGTGTTTTTAGCTAACGCTTGTGTTATGACAGGCGCTAATTCTGCACACAGCCCACATGTTTGTGCAGAAATCAGAGCTGGATTATGTTTACTTTTCATCTCTTTACTCTCCTCTTCTCCTGCTGCTGAAGCGCCGCCGCCGCCGCCGCTGCTTTATTCCCCTCCTACACAGACTCCATTATTGAACGTAAGCTAATGTGCTGCCGCTACATGAGGAGCACGTCCACGGCGAGGAGGATCTGCAGTGTTCTCGCTGTAAATCTGAGATGTGAGCGTGGAGTCCTGGCTCGGTTTGTACGTCAGGGAGGAGGTTTGGCAGAGAAACGGGCCGACCGAGCCAGAACTGTCTTCATCTACTGTAAACAGTCGAGCAAGAAAACACAAAAACAAACACTCCTGCATGTACCGACACACACACACACACACACACACACACACACACACACACACACACACACACACACACACACACACACACACTCTCAGCAGCTGAGTGGATTAAGGCAGAGAGTGGAGTCATGAGCAGAGCACATGCTTCAGAGAGACGAGCAGAGCCAGGCTCCTCTCATCCTTCCTTCTCCTCCTCTAAACCTCCTACTCTCCTCTCCTATCTCCTCCTCCTCCTCCCTTCTCTTCCTCACCTTTTCCCCTCAGTTCAGTGAAAGAGAACCTCCTCTTCTTCATCCTCTCCTCTTCTTCCACCCTCCTCATCTTTCTCATCTGTCCTCCATGTTCCTCCTCAGAGTTTATCTCCTCATGTATCGTCTGAAAAACTGACGCTCTGCTCAAAAACAGTTTGTCATTAAAACTGTTAATAAACTGAATTTTTATAAATTAATAATAAAGTTTTAAACCTGCAGGAAACAAAAACATCAAAATTATAATTTTACTTTTTTTAATCTTATTAATGACTCTTTATTTCTCAGATGAAGATTTTTCTTTCTCAGTGCTGGTTTTTACTCCTGCTCACTGTTTTTCTCATATTCTACATTTTTTCTCATAATGACTTTTTTTTAATACTTTGACTTTTTTATCATATCCTGAATTTTTCATTATATTCTGACTTTTTTCTCATATTAACTTTTATTTCAAAGAATCATCCTATTGTGTAAAATGGACTGACTCCTCCACTTCCCATAATGCAGCTGTGGGCGTCTTTTAACGATGTTGCTGCACAGAGAATCCAAGGGTTTGAGTCATGTGACCAAAGTTCTCATTGATCTGATCCGATAGAGAACCAAAGATCAGCGTTTCTGTCTCAGATCGACTCTCAGCGACTCTTTGTTTTATTCTCATGTTCAGTATTTCCTCTAACCGTTTCTCTCTCTCTGTTTTTTTCATGTCCATCCCTCCTCCTCCGTCTCCTCCGTCTCCTGGTGCCTCCTCGTCCTCCTCCTCCTCCTCACAGGTAAGATATGAGACCTTTCATCCGTTTTCTGTCTGGTTTTCTCTCAGGTCTTGCCGGCCTGATGTTTGTCTGACTTTGGCGTGTTTCTGCTCGGCCCTGCTGCATGCTGGGATATAGAGTGCTCTCATTTCCTGTTTCAGAGTGGAGTCACTTTTGTTTCAGCGTCAGCAGCCATATGGTGAGGCGGCTCTGAAGGTTATCTTTGCTTAAAAAGGAGCTCCTCTGTGTCTGTGTGAGTGAGCCGACACAGACACAGACACAGACACAGACACAGACACAGACACTGTGGGTGTGGATTATCTCACACACAGAGATCATTCTCATCATCAAACTGGAGAAAGTGGAGGTTCTGATCCATCTCCATGTAAGCTCAGAGCGTGGTCCTGGTTCTCCTCTTTGAACAGACGCTGGTCTTCGGTTTCAGGTTCATTCTGCAGTTTTCTGATAACAGACGATGTTGATCTGACCCGATCAGCTGCAATGCATTCTGGTCTGTTGAGTTTTCAGAGAGTGTAGCGTTAGCTTAAGGACAGAGACGATCTCCTGCAGGTTTTCTTCAAGAGTTTGATCTCATGAAGGAGGTCCTCTGTGACCGGCTGACGGAGCAGGAAACGG
>OY660867.1:36329740-36337240 GCA_962446985.1 Xyrichtys novacula
AGTCCAGAGAGAAGTGGACCAGAACCAGAAACCTGTGGTCCTCCTGATGAGATTAGTTTTTATGTTAGTGAAGTTATTTTAAAAGTTTATATCTACATGTGACGGCATGTTTCAGTATTTTGGTTTGGAGCTCTTCTTCAGTTTTGAGTCGTCATGACGATAAGACTTTGGGACCCGAGTTTCTGAAACCCCGGGTCTCAGATGAAACCGTCTGTCAGCTGTGGTCTCTGCTGGTTCTGCCTGTGGACTGTTTCTCTCTTCTGTGATTCTGACGGTTTCTCTTTTCTCCTTCCATGTTCGTTCTCCACCTCCTCACCTCCTCACCTCCTCACCTCCTCACCTCCTCACCTCCTCACCACCTCCTCACCTCCTCACCTCCTCACCACCTCCTCACCTCCTCACCACCTCCTCACCACCTCCTCACCTCCTCACCACCTCCTCACCTCCTCACCACCTCCTCACCTCCTCACCTCCTCACCACCTCCTCACCTCCTCACCTCCTCAACACCTCCTCACCTCCTCACCTCCTCACCACCTCCTCACCCCGTCACTCCTCTCCACCAGGTAAGACCCGTTTATTTCCTCTGAACCTGAATGTTGTAGAAAAAAAACTGGACTCAGTTTCTGCTCAGACCTGGTCCATGCTCAGACCTGGTCCACTCTCAGACCTGGTCCACTCTCAGACCTGGTCCATGCTCAGACCTGGTCCACTCTCAGACCTGGTCCACTCTCAGACCTGGTCCGTGCTCAGACCTGGTCCACTCTCAGACCTGGTCCATGCTCAGACCTGGTCCACGCTCAGACCCGGTCCATGTGTGGTTTAATGAGTCGGTTTGTTTTCAGTCACGTTGGTGTAAAAGTCTGCAGCCGTGTGTTTGTCTCCTGAGGGTTGGCGTTGTCGTCTTGTTGCCATGGTTATTTCGGTAAACATAAGTTCTAATAATAGTTCTGAAGGTCATGTGGTCTGGTTTTAGGGATTACTCCTGAATGATGATGATGATGTTAATCCAGCAGACGCTGATGTTGAGGCTGTTTTCTGACGGGAGGTCATCTCTGCTCCGTCTGATTATTTAATCTAAATAACGTTTAGAAATGACGAGTTTAGAGACTTCCTGTGAGGCCGGGTGTTAGTGAGCAGAGCTACAGCCTGGATTTCTGCGTTTGTCTCAGTGTGAAGGTCTGGTTAGTGATGTTTGAGGGGGAGCAGAGTCCTCTCTGTTTTATTTGTAGATCATTCAGGGACGTGTTGTTCTTCGATGACTGCTGAAGGGCTGCAGGGTTGCGTTCGAACAGATTGTGCTCTGCTCCTTCTGCCCTGGATATCATCAGGGTTTTTTTCTCCTTTACATCTGAAGCTCTCTCAAACTCATACATAACCATACTCCCACTGAAAAAGGCAACGAAAACACATCCAAGATCTAAATCCAGTCCAACGCCTACAGGCTCCACATTCATATGCAGGATCAGTAAACACAGATGATGTTCATTCACCGAGCGCCTGACTCGTTTCTCTGCACGTGAAGCTTTAAAAGGTGATGCCTGATGTAACGTCATGGTGATAAAACATGTGATTATTGACCTGGTAAAGAGACGCTCCGAGGTCTCTGCTCTGATGGGGGGTTAAAACACAATAATACTATTTCATTGTATTATTTTATTTTTCATTTTTATTATTTCATCGTTCTTGTATTATTCTATTCTATTGTACTATTTTATAATGGTATTTTTTCTTGTGTTATTTTATTGCTTTTATGTAAAGCACTTTGGATACCATTTGGGATATTGTAAAGTGCTATATAAATAAAATTTGATTGATTGATTGATTGATTGATTGATAAAGTGAGTCCGTCTGACCTGTGGTTCCGTCTATAACGCACCGAGCCTTTCCAATCAGTCTGATCGACGACTGTGAGGCCGAGCAAACATCCTTTACTTCATCTATACTCTACATTTGGACACTCACCTCATACAAAGACACGTTTGTCACCAGTTTGTCCTTTCGGGGCTTCTGTACAGGGCCTGACCGATATGGATTTTTTGGGGCCGATGGCGATTATTAGAGGGAAAAATCTGATTCCTGATTAATCGGCTGATTTTTAAAATCTTATTTTAAGAGCCGAACGAGCGTTTTAAAATAAACATATTTATCGGCTCTTGGTGGAGAAAACAGCTGATGGTAATTATGGTAAAAATGCTGAATATCAGCCGATATTTTGTGGATTATTGATCGATTCTTAATAAAAAGCTTCAATCAGGAGATTTGACTCTAATTTAGATCAGAGGAGGAGGATGGAAAATGACCTTTTTCAGCAGATCTATGTGTGTGTATATGCAGACTTAGAGTGTGTGTGTGTGTGTGTGTGTGTGTGTGTGTGTGTGTGTGTGTGTGTGTGTGTGTACCACATGTCTGGGTGTCTCTGTTGAACCTGACAGACCGGCTCGTCCTCTCTCCTCAGTGAAGGATAAACCCGTAAAAACAAACTGGTTCTTGTTCCTTCAGCTGTTTCTCTCTGAGCGTGGTGGCGGCGGCGGCGGCGACTTTGGCAGAGGTTTGATTTTGTGTTCGACACAGAGGAGCAGAGAGAGAGAGCGAGCGTCACATGGCCTCCTTCTGTCTTTCTAATAATAACTCTGACTGATATTGTCTCCTGATGACACAGGTCTCCTCAGGTTGGTGTTGGGCGGGGTGTGACTAAAGCAGGAGGACACAAACACAAACCCGGCCTGTTGTTCGGAGCGTGTGTTTTCAGGTTTATTCATGTTTAATTAAGTAAACTCTGTTCCCTTCAGACAGAGTCAGCAGGTCAAAGTCCTGTTGGGTCCACATGGATCAGGGATCGACCATCAGGTTGTTCTGTTACTGATAAATCCAGAACCAGGAAGGATTTCTCATCGACACCGACTGACACACAGTCAGGAGTTCACAGATGGGCTTTTATTTTGAAACACCGGGTGACATGCGCGGTTTTCCTGCTTGACTTCCTGTCTAGAACGATCTTCTTCTGTGGTTGCGAAAAGGAGGTGAAAATGGCGTGTTGTCCCGCTCCAGTAGACTCAGTTATTGGCGCACAATAAGTGGCATGAAAAGGATAATACAACAAACTTTTTATTGATTATTTTTTTAATGATCAGGGCTGAAGGTGTTTTTAGATCAGAGTCAAAAAAAGAGAGAATAAAAGTTTAAAAATGATGATTTTATCAACATTTATCTGCATGTCTGTGCTGGGGACGAAGGAGGCTGATGGAGCTTCAGATGAACAGGAACTAAAGGGTTAAATAAATCTAAGGTTAGTGGACTGGTTTATAAATTCCCAGTTTCTTCAAACTGGAAAATCCAGTGAGTGTGTTTGAGTTTGTGGTGGACCTGACTGGGCGCTCCAACCGTCTCCCTCTGTTGTAGTCGTAGCTGCTGTGTTGTTTGCAGATGAGTGTGTTGTTGTTGTGTTAGACCGTCTTTGTTCAGGACGTCTCACTGTGTGGACACGTTAACAGTACACTGAAACACCCATGGGTGGGGTCTCAGGAAAACTCGCCCTCCGCCCAGAGAGCTGACCCGCTCTCAGATTTCCTGCTGTAAGCCTGTGCAGGGCCCAGCCCAGACCAGCTCCAGAACCAGAATCCAGAGACTCTGATCGGACTATCTGACATCTGTGGGAGTCACGGTTCTGCTTCCTGTTCACACACCCGTCACTGAGCCGCTCTCTGATTCTTATTGGACGGTTACAGCCAATCAAACCCTCACATGTTTTAGACGGAGATCTTTCCTGCAGAAATATGAGCACATGTTATTTATCAGGGCTGGGACGATTTACTTTCTCCTGATTCGATTCTTCTACGATGTTTTCATGCCGATTCGACTTAAATCGTGATTCTACGATGTTGTCGATTTTCTTGATTTTCATTCTGTATTTTTAACAAACATGAAACAGTTGAACGATTCTGATCGTCTGCTGACTAATCCAGGAACCAGATTTCCCCAAAAGTACACCTCACATGAAGGTCTATATTGTTCTATATTGGCGTCGGCCCGGTGTGTGAGGACCTGAAGTCAGTTTTTTAGATTTATTCTTAAATTTGAAAATAAAAATCGATTTAAAATTTGTAAAACAAAAAAATCCTGATCCTTATGTGAATCGATTTTTTTCTCCCACCTTTATTATTTATTTAATCAGCAACAGCCTGAAAACCTCGTCTACGTTTCCTCTTGTGTAAATAGTAATTAACTTTTAGAGACAACAGACGATTGAATTTCCCTTCATGGATAATAAAGTTCTTCTTATTCCATGTGAGGAGACAGAACCTTCATGGTGGGTCGCAGACGTAGACTGTATATACTGTGGAGCATTTGGCTCCGCCTCCCGTCATTCCACCAGTTTGAAGCTGAATTGCTCAGAGACGTGACTTAAAGATGAGCGTTCATTCACAGCGACCTGACAGGAAACACGAATCCTCTCGTACAATAAAGACGCCAAATAAACGTTTGTAGGACAGTCGACCTTCAGGTCTGAGTTTGGGATGAAAGGATGAATCTGATTGGACGAAACTGTAAGAGCCTTTTCTTGAGACTTGACTCTCGGCTCCTTTAAGACCAGAATGACCTCTGCGGTCTGGTGAACTACGGCGAGGAGCAGAGTCATGTGACCTTGTTATAAAACCTCTAATGAAGGTGTGAACGTGTTTTGGACCGTCCTGAACCAGACTACGGTGTCCTGAAGATCTTGGATCAGACCTCGCCGTGGGTTAACGGGGGGACCGCGGCGGGTTTGTGAGAACAGGAGCACAGACGGTCTGATTGGATGTTTGGTCTGTGCTGCTGTCTGTTTGTCAGCCCTGAACTCTGACGATCATCCCCACACACACACACACACACACACTCTGCTCTGCAGGATAAACACCAGGTGGTGAGTGTTTCCCCACGTCCCTGAGACTGCGGCGAGGACGGCGAGGACCAGGCGAGGGGGACAAACATCAGCTGCAGGAGATCATGAGAAGGTCAGCCGACCACGGCGACCTCTCAGATACGACTTTATCAGCAGAAAAACAAACCTCTGAAACGTCTTTGTTGACTTTTCCATCTGCGGCCGGGCGCTCGGCCGGGTCGGTACCGGCTCTGACGGATCGGCTCGTCTTCCATCCCAAACATTTCTGGAAGCTTCTTCCTGCGAACGCGGCGCTCATACCGTGACCCTGAAGTCACAGCTCGGCGTGTTTCTGTGTTTTCAGGGTGTGTCCTCAGATTAACTCGATGATGTCAGTGTGTGTGTGTGCGTGTGTGTGTGTGTGTGTGTGTGTGTGTGTGTGTGTGTGTGTGTGTGTGTGTGTGTGTGTGTGTGTGTGTGTGTGTGTGTGTGTCTGCGCTGCTGCAGTCAGGGGTGTAACAGGAGAAACGCTCCCTCCTCCTTTTTGGAGCCTGTTCTGTTTTCCTTTTGGTTCCTACCCTGGAGAGGAGCGACTCAGAGAGAGGATTATGAAACAGACGAAGAGAAAAATGAGAGGAAGAGAAGAGTTTCTGCAGAAGAGAGAGAGAAACTAAGAAGAGAAAGGTGGTGGATCATTGATAATGAAAGGATTAAAGATGATCGAGAAAAAAGGAGAAGATAAAGGAGGGCGGGGTTTAACCCTGAGAGGGTTTCAGACGGGTGAAAGACGGAAAACAAAATAAAAATATAAGAAAAAAGAAAAAACTGGAATATCTGAAGGTTGATTAAAAATGAACATGATCACATGAATTCACTCTTTCACTCCTAAATGTGACAGAAGGAAAACTGAGTCTCTATCAGCTGTAAAACAACAAGTCCAAAAACTGCAGTTCCTCAAGTGTCCACTAGAGGTCAGCCCCAAAGTCCCAGCAGCCACATACACACCCATTATAAAAAGACCACCTTCACAGTCTTGATTGATTGATTGATTGATTGATTGATTGATTGATTGAAGTTTTCTCGAATGTTTAAACCAAAAATATAAATCTTAAAACAGGAAAAGGTAAAACATTTAAACGTAAAACACAGAGATAAGTTCCGTATTTTCAGGCCATGAGGTGCATTAAATAAAACAACACAGTTCTGTAAATCAAACTTTATTTAACTCAGTTGTTTACATAAAAACACGCTCATCTATCGATTCATTCCTCTTCCACAAATCCATCCAATACAATTCTTCATCTTCAGAGTTAAACAGCTGTGCGATTTCAGCATCAAGCATCTCGTCATTATCCGTCTCGTCTCGTCGCTGTTCCCGGTACTTGGCTGTTCAGTGATGATTCCAGCTCAGACCACAGTTACCGTAATGCTCCTAATATCCACTGAGCGGAGCAGCTTTGTTACTCACTGAAATCATTCTTACAGACTTTGACAGACCGATTTTTACCACATCAAATCGTCAGTAAGCACAACAGGTAATCATACTTAAGGCGTGCTGGATTATAAGGCGCACTGTCAATTTTTGAGAAAATTGAAGGATTTTAAGTGCGCCCTATAGTCCGAAAAATACGGTATTTGAAAAGGAGTGAGAATAATAATAACATATAAACTTCCACCCCCTCCCTTTAAATGATAAGTACCCACACTGAGCTTCCCTGCAACTCGTTTAGATGTACCTGATAATTAAAGATAATTAAAGTACGTTCATGACTTTGTATTACAAACTAAATCTACATCCACTTCATACAGAGAACACAGAAAAACAACAAAACTAAATAAGACAAGAAAAAACAAAAACCTCATAATACCTGTGCGACCCGACTTCTTCCTCCTCCCTGAACCTCCTCATCATCGTGTCTTTAGACCTCATTTTATAAACATGTTTGAACTTTAACTTAAACCTGTTTGTCCAAATTAAAGTTGGATTAAAGTGAATTTCCCCCCTGAATTATAACTCCCCTCAGAGATACTGAATCATTTCTGTGTGATCTGATTGGCTGGTCTCTTCAGTGGTAAACAAAGTGACGGAGGATTTATTTAAAATAACTTATTCATTTTATCATTATTATAATGAACTGACTTCATCAGTCCGACTGAGACTGTCCTTTATTAAACTCAGACTTATATGAAACCTTAAAAACATCCATGGGGGTCAGTCTTCTCTCTCGTAGACTCAGCTGGTCTGAGGAGTGACCTCGAGGGTCAACTGGGAGACCAGATACCAGACTAATCACCAGGACCAGAACTCCTCCAGAGTCTGGGTCCAACATCTGACAGCTCCTCGGAGCGCTCTGACCCGCGTCAGCTCATCCACCTGTCCCCGTACTCCCCCCCCCCGACTGTGGCGTTACTGACAGAAATGCAGCTGTGTGAAAAAACGGCGTCTGTCAGAGCGAGGCGTCTGTCAGAGCGAGGCGTCACTCAGAGCGGCTGACGTCTGCAGATCCACCATGTTGGCTTTTTCTGAGGATGAGGACGCAGTGAGGCGGAGCTAAAAAACACTCACTGTGAGGTTTTAGTGTGTGTGTGTGTGTGTGTGTGTGTGTGTGTGTGTGTGTGTGTGTGTGTGTGTGTGTGTGTG
>OY660867.1:36342240-36344740 GCA_962446985.1 Xyrichtys novacula
ACCACTGTTGGGTTTTACTGGTACCAGTACAAAGTTCTGGTTCTAACAGAGGTTCGCTGACTCGACAGAAGTGTTTGTTTTTGTGGGTCTGTTTTAGTTTTAGTTTCAGTCTTTGTGTTAAACTGTCTTTTTAGTTTTTATCAGTTTCAGTCAGAATAACCGACGACTGTTTTACTTTAGTTTTAGTCTAAAGGTCCTTACACACCGGGCGAGAATTCGCCAGGCGAATTATTCGCCTTTTTTTAAAACAGCATAAAGTCAATGCAAGCTTCCACACCGGCGGCGATTTTTCCGCAGGGCGAAAAGCCGCTTTTATTTTTTCGTTCCTGTGTCTAATTTTTCGGATATTCGCAGGCGAATATCTGGACCTGCTAGACCTCTGGCCAATCAAAAGTCATGTTGTTGATAACGTCACAGACCCATACGGCTGGAGGAGAGGGAGAAGTTTGAGATTATGAAAACGCAGAGAAAGGCAGCTGAGGTGCATCCGAAACTGTTTCTAATTACTAATGAAGTAGTTTTCTCACAAGATGACACTCTCTTGTCTTCCACCCTGCATCTCCTCTCCTCCGTGCCGCAAAACGACTTAATTAATTCGCTTTGCAAAAAATATACGCATATTCGCTTCGCGGCCGGTGTGTATAGGCGAAAGCGATTTTTCGGACCGGTGAATATTCGCAATTTTCGTCTCGCTTTTTCGCTTCGCTCCGCAAATTCGCCGGTGTGTAAGGACCTTTAGTCTACAGTTTTAATCTCTTTTTAGTATTTTAATTCTGTTGAAACCAGTTCATACAGTTTAATTTCCCAGTATAGTGAAGAACAGATCAAACTAAATTCTTCTTTTAGTCAAACTCACAAATCAAAAATTTCATTTAATTATTTATTTATTATTATTTTTATTTTTATTTTATATATATTATTATTTATTATTTATATATATATTTATTTTATATTATTTTATTTATTATTATTTATTTTATTTTATTTTATTCTTATTCTTATTATATTATTGTCACTTTAGAGACTCTGAGCAGACTGATCACACACACACACACACACACGTAAGCTCAGCTGGACAGTGTAAAATATAAAGTGTCGTTCCATCAGTGTCTTTCCTCGCGTTCATCATGGACGACCTTCAGATGACTTTTTAGATTCATTGTTTTTTCCCGACTCTTTTATTGCCTGTTTTACTTGTCCGTAGTTGAAGTTTGTCCAGATCTCATTTCTTATTTTTGTCCCCGACATCCCGACCTCGACTCCAACTCACCCAAAAAACGTCTTCGCCCACCGCGTCTAAAAATACGGCGAGGTAGGGGATTGAGGATGACGTCACCAAGGAAACGAAAACAATAACAACGCGACTAAATAATTTTGTTTTGTCATGTTTATTTTTGTTTAGGGACATTTGATCAGAGTTTTTATTTTGTGAAGCACATTCAGTCTTTTATTCCTCAACAATAAAGCGTTACATGTTCAGTTACAGTTATCGTAATAAGACCATCATTTATGTTTCGTCTCGTTTTCGTCACGTTATAAAAGTTCGTAACGACGATATTTCCTCGAAGTTTTTGTTGATGAGAGCAAGACTAGTCGACAGAAGAGCTGGTGAAGGACTTCAGGTTCTCCTCTGAACATGTAGAGGAAACACACACACACACACACACACACACACACACACACACACACACCATCTTTACGACCCAAACCCGGCTCATAAAACCAGGTCTGCTGAAGTATGTGGTCTTAATAACAGCCTCAGGACTCTGGGACATTAACATACTGAAGGTCTGCGGTGAGAGGGACCGAAAACACGAGAGAGAGAGAGAGACAGGACGTAAAAGTGCTGAAGGAGAGGAGGAGAGGAGGAGAGGAGAGGAGAGGAGGAGAACCTTTACAGAATGTAGGTTCTCTGAATCTGCAGACGGATCAGAACGCGGGTCACTGAGAGAACTCTCTCTGAGGTTGTGGGAACAGGAGGTCCGGCGGTCGTCTCTCTCCTTCAGAGTTTGTAACGCCGGTTTGAAGCAGAATGGAGCCGTAATCTGAGGGTGAGACATTCACTGAAGGGGGTAAGGAGAGGAGAGGGTGAGGGAGGGAAGGAAGAAAGGAGAGGAGAGGGTGAGGGAGGGAAGGAAGAAAGGAGAGGAGGACATGAAGTGGAACTGACATCCTTCTGTGTGTCGGTGTTGGGATGTGGGATTTGGTTCGGAGTGATAATAATGAAACACACATGTGTGAGAGTGAACACACACACACACACACACACACACACACTCTGAAGGAAGGGAGAGAGAGAGAGAGAGAGGGGGCGAGCAGAGAGAGAGAGAGGGCGAGAGAGCAGCCAAACCGGAGGATGTCTGAGATTTCTCTGTGGTTTGTTTGGAAACAGCTGACCCAGGATGGCGGCGGACTCGGAGCGGTTCGTGGTCGTTAAAGTGTTTCTGAGCAGAGTGAGGGGTCTGGACTCTGAGAACCACATGGATCCTTTTAGAGCAGA
>OY660867.1:36349740-36352240 GCA_962446985.1 Xyrichtys novacula
TCTTCGATTTCTTCCTCCTCTCATCTCCGCCCTCCGCCCTGCAGCTCCTCCTCCTCCTCCCGTCATGCTGAGCGGAGTCATCAGTGGCGGCTCGGGTGAAGCGGGTTGTTGCTTTCGGCGCTCGGCGTGTCTGGGTCGGCTTTGATGGCGGCGCTCTCCGGAGACACAGAGCGAAGTGTTCGTCACTTTTCTACTCTTGTCTTCTTTTAATTAATGGAGGCTGAAACACGGTCTGAGGAGGAGGAGGAAGATCTCAGCCTCCACCTCCTCCTCTGCTCCTCCATGCTGATCCCTCTCTTTCTTCGTCTTCTTCTCTCCGTCTCTCGTCTTCATCTGCTCTCGGACTGAAATCCTGCAGGACTCTGTTTTGGATCAGGTTTTCCTGCGTGTCTGTCCTCTCAGAGACCTGCTGATCCAGCACAGGGTCCATGTCTCACTTCTCGCTAACTCGTTCGTCCACTATGAGCTGAAAGTAGCCATGTTGGTTCCCGTTGTCATGGAGACGCACAGACTTGTGTCGATAAAGTGATTCTGTCTTTCCTGCTGCTGGTTTCTGGGACAAAACCAGCTGATGGATCAACCTCAGACCTGGACCCGGCTGGATGAGGAAACGTCCCGAGAGCTCGGGTCCAGGTCCTCAGACTGTGTCTCCAAATCTGGAGACCCAGAGAGAGGATGAGGTCCATCTTTCTGACACTCAGCATGAGGGCGTGACCGATTTATCGGCGAGCCGATTAAATCTGCCAATTTTAGCCCGTTTGAGACTAATCAGTAATCGGCCAAAACTCGCCGATTTACGCCGATATTTTCTGAGTTTGATCCGTCAGACTTCCTGTCGGCGTGAAGAGCAGTAACCTACAGTGTGACGGTATAAATAAAAGGGGAAAATTATTATTATCCATGAATCCATCATCGTGTTCATTCCAAATCAAAGATGTAGAAAATCATCCCTTTACTCTGATTGGTTTGAAATGACGAGCAGAGGTTTGGACCAATCAGAATCCAGTATCTGACCCAGTCTAAAGCTGTGTCTCCCTCTGAGATCACAGACTCACTCTTCAGTTTCTCTCTCAGTCTGACTCTGATGTCTGAACTTCTCTTTGGTTCATTTTTTAACTCTGACTTTATTTCTGTCTGTATGAGGAGAAACGGCAGATTTCTAAATATCAACTTTAGATGTTCAGGAGCCTGTGAGGAGGAGGAGGAGGAGGAGGAGGAGACGTCAGAGGGAGAACCATGACCATCAGGAGACTCTGCTGACTCACACACTCTCTCTCTCTCTCTCTCTCTCTCTCTCTCTCTCTCTCTCTCTCTCTCTCTGTCTCTCTCTCTCTCTCTCTCTCTCTCTCTCTCTCTCTCTCTCTCCCTCTCTCTCTCTCTCTCTGTCCCCCTGTCTCTCTCTCTCTCTCTCTCTCTCTCTCTCTCTCTCTCTCTCTCTCTCTCTCTCTCTCTCTCTCTCTCTCTCTCTCTCTCTCTCTCTCTCTCTGTCCCCCTCTCTCTCTCTCTCTCTCTCTCTCTCTCTCTCTCTCTCTCTCTCTCTCTCTCTCTCTCTCTCTCTCTCTCTCTCTCTCTCTCTCTCTCTCTCTCTCTCTCTCTCTCTCTCTCCCTCTCTCTCTCTCTCCCTCTCTCTTTAGTCTCCGTTTAAAACCCTCCCCTCACCTGCAGGTCTGTTTTTTCACCGCCGTGGCGTTCAGTGAATAACCGTCTGACTGAGAGCGTTGAGAGGAGGAGCCTCAGAGGATCCTTAAATCCTCTCTTTGTTAAAAAAATTTCATTTCCATCTTTTTAATTCTATTGAACGTCGTCACTGCGAGGTCTAATCCTCTTCACCGGGTCTGCAGAGACCAGGGTCACACCAGGGTGGTCCGTCGGCGCCCGCTCTGACATGTTTGGAAACTGTCAGCAGGTCAGTTTGTGGCCACGAGAGGGCGCCACAGCTCCATAACTCCTCAGTGATAGAGCTGATGTAGGGCGGCGTCAACGCCAAATACAGGAAGTGGAGAGCTGGACGTTTCCCAAAACATCAGAGAGAGAGATGAGCGACGCTTGTCCAACACACACTGACACTGCTGCTACACACACACACACACACACACACGTAGAGGAGGCGGAGTCAGCTCTGAGCTGGAGGTCCTGGACTCTGTGATGGTTTCAGCTTCTGCTCAGAAATCTCTAAACTCTGATTGGAGATCCGTCAGCTGCTCCACAGACGCCTCACTGAGGGTTCATGCTGAACGGCGGCGGCGGTGGCGGTGATGTTGTGGGTGTTCAGGCGCCCACACTTGTTTCTTTGTTTGTTTTTGTCGCTCACAGCTTCAGACTTTATTCTGAGAGGAAAATCAAACCTGCTTTTTCCTCCTTTTATTTATTCTTACCGGAGAAGCAGCTTCTTCTTCTTCTTCTTCTTCTCTGCTCTGATCCGTAAAAACTGAGTTTTTATTTTTAGTTGCTGCTCGTTTCTCTGATCGTGTTTTTCTGTGATTTTAAAAAGTTTGATTGA
>OY660867.1:36362240-36369740 GCA_962446985.1 Xyrichtys novacula
TACAGAGCAGCTCCAACCCTGTGATTCAGAGCCTGAAGCTCCACGTCTGTCCTCCAGCAAGAACACAACAAACAACTGTGTGTGTGTGTGTGTGTGTGTGTGTGTGTGTGTGTGTGTGTGTGTGTGTGTGTGTGTGTGCGCTGTATCACAGTAATAAGATAAATGTCAGAGATGGAGGTGTTTCTAGTGTTTCGATGATGTTTGGTTCAGATCCTCCTCCTCCTCCAAAAACAGACCTGTGAGGACGCCGCAGGAGAGACGAGGAGAAAAAGGACACAGACATCTGCAGAGAGACGACAGACGAGTTAGAAGATAATTAACTGACACAGGAAGTGTCTGTTCCCAAACAGGAAGTGTCTGTTCCCACGGTTACGCAGGAAAAGTCCTGTTGCTGTGATTCTGCTGAAGCGTCCGTCCCTCAGAGAGGACAGATGGCGTCTGTCCTTTTCGTACTTTTAGTTTCATCTAATTTCACGCAGGAGTAAAAACCCGCCGAAGACCAGAGACCGTATCTAAAATAGACGCCGTCTGTCTCTTCGTTCTGAGAACAGCGCCCTCTGGTGACGGGCTGCAGTATAGGTCATAAACCCCGCCTCCTTATGGAGCTGTGGACAAACTTTATAAATGAATGTTTGAGCCGAGCGTCATCACAGCGACTCTCTGTGACTCTGCCGCCAGATGTGTACAACGCTACTGCGCCATGTTGGTTTCAGGAAGTGGAGAAAAAAACGTCGAATTACTGAGAACTTTTCAGCTTCAAGTCCGTAAACTGGAGGAAGGAGGAGCAGAGGAGTCCAGAGTGAAAACAGTCTGTGGTGAAGACACTGTGGACAAACCAGGACAGACAGGAGGAGGTCATGTGACTGTCCTCTCATCTGTTTCTCTCATATCTGTGGGAACGATGATCTCACTCCTCAATCACAGCCTGAATTTAACGTCTGAGCTCCTCCTCCTTCTTCTTCTCCTCCTCTCCTTCTCCTCCTCAGAGGGAGTGACTCCTGCTGCTCCTCGGCAGTAAATCTTGTTTGTTGAACTTCTTCGTCTTTAAATCAGTAAACGTCACATGACTGAACGGCTCTGATATCGTCCATCGTTACCCAGAAATAAGTGGCGTCTCACTCTGCAGACGGCGCGGCGCTCAGCCTGCAGCATCATCATCATCATCTTCATCATCTTCATCCTCACTGATGATCAGCCACTCTGCAGGATGTTAGTCCTCCTTCTTTCCCTCCACTCTTCCAAACTGCTGCTCTCACATCATCTGCAGGAGGCGTCATGAATCCTTCTGTACACGCCGCCGCCGCCGCCAAATCCTGCCTTTGTTGCCAGGCAACACAAAGGACGTGTCAGAGGTTGCTGTGGGTTTTTCACACAGCTGTGAGGATGGATGTAGATACAGTGAACTTGTTGGCCACCAATTAGCCGTCATCACTTCAGCGTGGGGGGGGGCGTTTATCAGCCAGGTGGATGTGGGGCAAAGGTGAGCAGCTGGGAGGGAAGGAGGCGGGACTTCAGACCCTCGCCACCAAATCAACCCTCCGAGTGTACGTCAGTTTTCTTCTTCTTCAGGGAAACTTTGAATCTGACAGTTTGGAGGACCGTCAGTCTGAGAATCAGTTCGTGTTTTTGGAGACGGATTTATGGAGACGACAGAAAAGATGGTGGAGGGGGGGGGGGTCAGCATGTTTACCTGTCAGGGAGGGGGGGGTGGCCATCACCTGACTGGGCTGTCCGGGGTGGAGGGTGGTTAATTTACCCGATATGATATTAAACGATACAGGACGATATGAGTCGAAACAATACGATATGAGACAAGATATGAGACGAGACAATAAAAGACGATACGAGATGATATGAGACGTCCATGTAGAGCACATATGTCAGAGTCAAGGCCCGCGGGCCACATCCGGCCCGCGAGAAGGTTTTTTACGGCCCCTGGGATGATCTTGATTTATTATTAGAACCGGCCCGCAGACCGCAGCAAGCCGGCAGCCCGCAGATCTTTTAGACGCACCAATACTACATTTCCCACAATGCAACGGTGACGCACCGAGCAGTAGGCTTATTAGCACAGCAGTCGTCAGCATAACAGTAAAATTAACTTTCAGATACCCATCAAAAATGCATGTTACTTCTCCTTGAAGAAAGTGTTGTTTTTGATTAATAGATTTTTGCACTTTATTGTATTTCAATCCAATTATATTTTAAAAATATTTCAGTTGAATGGATGATAGAAAATTGCTATTATTTTTTTTTTCTTTGAAGTAAATTTAGCCCACTTTTGCTAAAATAGAAAATATAGGCTACTGATGGTGCCTTGAATAATACCGGTTTCTTTCATTTAATGTTCATGTTATGGGGATTTTTATATAAAGGAAATTTGTCTTTTGTGTCTGTTGAAAATTAAAGATTACTGACAGAGCCATAAGAAAATATTGCTTTATTTATCTGATCATATTGGAATATATTTGTTAGGTTTTCAGTAGGTTCAGTTAGGTTCACTAGACTATATGGGTCATTTAAAAAATTTTCAATGAACATTCGATCAGTCCGGCCCTCGGTTTGTATCTAAATTTTTTATTTGGCCCTCCGTCCATTTGACTTTGACACCCCTGATGTAGAGTCTCAGGTCATGGTTTTCATGGAGATTTCAAAAACAGGCAACTGGACTGTGTACTCTACACAGACACAGACGAGACAATAAAAGACGTTATGATACGAGCTAACACAGGTCAAGATAATACGAGACGATAAGAGTGGACATAAGGGGACATATGAGACGATACAAGATGATGTGAGACGATCGGAAGAGAGAGGATATGAGACGATAGGATTCCTCAGATTGAACTCAGGTGAGAAAGACGTCTTCTTAGTTTACTGAAGGACACCAACCTCACAGACTGATAAAGGTTTTCTGTCCCAGGTGGACTGTGATGTCACTTCCTGTTTGCTGCAGACGTTGGCTCACTGATATGTTGTTGTGATCAGCTGATACCCGATGATTGATTAGGAGGACTGCTGCTTTACAAACACACCAGTTAACTCTGTTTTATTGAACTAAACCTCTTTTTCTCTTCAGGCACTAAACCAGTTTTAGTATCCTCCTCCTCCTCCTCCTCCTCCTCCTCCTCCTCCTCCTCCTCCTCCTCCTTTCTCAGCCGGTAAATTAATTCCTTTGAATATCCTCTCCTCTCATTTGCCGCACATTCAGCGGCTGGTTATCATCTCCGTCGGGGAGAGTCCGGTTTTGTCTGGACGTGTCCTTGCAGGCGAGGATGTGCCTGGAAATCTGAGCGCTCTCGTATTCTCTGTCTTTGAAAGTGAGTTTTCTGAAACGACAGAAGAGGCGGTTTTCTCTTTGTTCAGTTTTAGGAGGAAAGTTCTTCCCGGTGAAGGACGAACGTTTGCAGAAAATAAACACCAAAAAAATCCAGTTTTCAGTGAATTCAGGGAGACGGAGCAGGAGGCCGCTGTAGTCTCCTCCTCATACAGGTGACTCCTCCTGCCTCTCCTACACTTGGATAAGCACAGAGGACGTTTCCCCGTTGTCTTGGTAACGTGAATTAAACGTGACAGCTCTGAGATACACTTAATGTGTGTGAAGAGCGAGGCAAAGTGGCTTACAGCTGAACCTCCTCCTCCTCCTCCTCCTCCTCCTCCTCCTCGTCTGCTCTCAGAGATGAAGGCTGGACTCAGCTGTTTCTGCAGGAGACTCATTGGTCGAAAGAGCTGTCAATCATGTGATGCTGTTGTTAGGAGGAAAAAAAACAAAGGCTGGATCAGGAAACGAGAAGAGAGAGAGAGAGAGAGAAGAGAGAGAGAGAGAGAGAGAGGAGAGAGAGAGAGAGAGAGAAGGAGAGAGAGAGAGAGAGAGAGAGGGAGGGAGGGAGAGAGAAGGAGAGAGAGAGAGAGAGAAGGAGAGAGAGAGAGAGAGAAGGAGAGAGAGGGAGAGAGAGAGGGAGATTTTTTGATTTTTCAAAACAACTTTATTCAAGTCATTTTTTCAACAACAACAATCAGCATCATATATATATATATATATATATATATATATATATATTTATATATATACATATTTTAAATAAAAACAATAAATAAAACCAGATCAGTCCAGCTGATCTGAAAACTCCAGTCCACCATCTTTAACTGAGCACAGTACTCCACCATGGGTCCATGTTTGATAAAACCGCAGCATGTTCTGCATTTCTCTATAGTACTTGAAGTCAATCAGAATCCTCGCTTTGATGGTTCTGCTCAGCAGCAGCACCGGGTCACAGTCCACACCGTCCTCCACTTTCAACTTCCTGCTCATGTAGATCGCCAATTTTGATTGTCCCAGCACAAAGTTCAACATTTGGCATTTTTCTTTTTGAGCTCTTTTGTATTTAAAACCAAGAATGAACGTCTTAAAAGAAAACACCTCGTCTGCTCTCCTGAACACACATTCCATCAATTCGAACAGAGGAGCGAGGCGAGGACACTCAGTGAAGCAGTGGACGATGGTCTCCACTGCTCCACAGAACGGGCAGTTGTTCTGGACTGATGAGTTCATGATGGAAATAAAAGAGTTTACAGCTAAAATCCCATAAATTAGTCTCCACTGGAGGTCAGCCACCCTCTTGGAGAGTGGAGGCTTGTACAGGCTCCTCCACTCAGCCCGGACCTTGTCCCCCAGGACCAGCCGGGCCCTCCAGGGGGACCGGATGTGTTGCTGCAGTCTCTCTCGGTTTAACGTCCTCACCATTAGAGCCGAGAGAGCCTTTCCCTCGGCCTTCTCCAGGCTCACCTCCTGCTGCAGGTCTGGTCCCGGACGGATGATGAGGGGGGGGAACGGTAGGTTGGGACAGGGGGCAGTCTGTTCCTGTCGCTGTTCTCCCAGCAGTTGCCGGTCTCGTCCCGTCAGGCAGGTCCTCCAGTGGCTCAGCAGTCGGCTCACGTTCCTCCTCGATCTCCAGCCCAAGCGCCTCGCCAGCTCCTCCGTCTCCTGCAGGTCGGGTCCGGTGATGTCCAGCAGGGTCCCCAGCGTGGTGATCCCCGCTGTCCTCAGGTCCTCGGCCACCGCTGCTCCTGCCCAGGGGGGGTTGCTCAGCAGGCCTCCACGGCCCAGCGGCTCCCTCAGCAGCCAGCAGCAGGTTTGGTGCTGGACCCTCTGCCTCCACAGCAGCTTCCACACGCTGAACACACCTCGGTAAAACACTGGCAGGGATAAAAAACTCACAGTCTTAAAATCCAATAAAAACACAGTCTCCTGTAGGCCGAGGCCGCCCACGCTCCGCAGAATCAGCCGAGCCAGGGGCCTCCACACCAGGTCCTGGGGCCCGTACAGCAGCCGCTGGATAAACTGCAGTCTGAACGCTGCCCCCCTGCTGGCCAGGTGCACCAGCCCCTGACCTCCCTCTTCCACAGGGAGGAACAGCACCGCCTGTGGGAGCCAGTGGAGCTTGTCCCAGAAAAAGTCAATTAAAACAGTCTGGACCCTGGAGAGCAGGTTAGGGGGAGGGTCTACAACAGCCAACCTGTGCCACAGGAAGGACGACACCAGGTTGTTAATGATCAGGGTCCTCCCCCTGTACGACATGGACGGCCGCAACCACCTCCACCTCTTCAGTCGGCCCTCGACAGCCTCAAGGACCCCCTCCCAGTTTCTCTTTAAAAACTGTTCATCCCCTAAAAACACCCCAAGATATTTAAGCCCCCCCACTGTCCACTGGAGCCCCCCAGGAAGAACCAGCCCCCCCAAGGAGTCCCTGTTTGTGGTGAAGGCCACACTCTTGGCCCAGTTGACCCTGGCTGAAGACAGTTTGTTAAAAAGATTTACTTTGTCCTCTAAAACCTGAATGTCCTTCTGTGTATTTAAAACCACCATGATGTCGTCAGCGTATGCTGTCAGTTTTATCGCTGAAGGACATCCTGGGAACAGAACTCCTGTCAGAGTCCTCCTCATTCTTTCTAGCAGGGGCTCAATCGCTAGAGAATAGAGCATTCCTGATAAGGAGCAACCCTGTCGAACCCCTCTTTGAACGCAGAAGGGAGCAGCCAGACCACCATTAATCTTGAGTATGCTCGCAACGTCACGGTACATAACCCGAACCCTGGCTATAAAATCTGGGCTGAACCCGAAGGCGGCGAGCGTCTTCCACAGGTACTGGTGTTCAACCCGATCAAAAGCCTTTTCCTGGTCTATGGAAATCAGACCAGTGTCAACGCCTAAAGAGCTAGAGACGTCCAAAACATGCCGAATCAGAGTGATGTTATCACTGATCAGTCTGCCGGGCACACAGTAGGTCTGGTCTACATGAATCACCTCCGCCATCACCTCTCGCAGCCGTAGAGCCAGGGCTTTGGAGAGGACCTTATAGTCCCCGCAGAGCAGTGAGACCGGTCTCCAGTTTTTCAGTTCTTGGAGGTCTCCCTTCTTGGGGAGCAGCGTTATGACAGCCCTCCTGCAGCTCTGCGGTAACAGTCCTGTTCTCAAACTCTCCTGAAATACTTCCAATAAGTCCTCGCCCACCACGGGCCAGAAAGTCTTATAGAAATCCACTGGGATCCCGTCGATGCCTGGGGCCTTTCCGTTGGCCAAGCTCATGAGGGCCACATGCAGTTCCTCCAGAGTCAGGTCCGCTGTCAGGAGAGAGTTCCCCGACTGTCCCACCTGAGGGAGGTCAGACAGAAAGTCTGCCTCCAGCTGTGGATCCTCCACCAGTTCATTTTTAAAAAGGTCTCTATAAAAACATGTGGCATGCCTGCGGATCTCTGAGGCCCCAGTGATGGTTGATCCGTCAGTGGCGCGCAGGCTGTGGATCACCTTCCTCTGTCCGTTTTTTGACTCCAGGCTGAAGAAGAACTTCGATGGGGCGTCCATCATGGAGGCGTTCATGTAGCGGGAGCGCACCAGCGCCCCCTGTGCTGTAGTGCCCAGCAGGTTGGCTATGGCAGCCTTCTTCTTTTGGAGGGCCTCAACATGCCTCCCTTCTCCTGTACAGTCCAACAGGTTCTGTACCTCAGTCTCCAGGACCTGGAGGGATCTGGTGATGTACTTGGTGACGTTGCGAGTATACTGCTGACAGAACTGCTGAATTAAAACCTTCCCATAGTCCCACCATCTCTGCACTGATAAAAACTCTGCCTTCCTGTCCCTGTGTGAAGCCCATAAAAACCTAAAAGCATCTTTAAAAGCACAGTCTTCTAAAAGAGCCGTGTTAAAATGCCAGTAGGCGCTGGATGTCTTCACATTCTGAATAAAAAAGTCACACTGGACTAAAAAGTGATCAGACACACCCACAGGGACAATAAGACATTTCCTAAAAATGCTGAAATGGTGTTTAAAACAATAAAATCTGTCCAGTCTGGCAAGAGACAAGCTGTTGTCTTTGCAGTGGGACCAGGTGTACTGCCTGGTGGAGCCATTCAACCCTCTCCACACGTCCTTCAGGTCATGAGTTTCTATCAGTCTTTTTAGCCGAGTGGATGAGGCAGGATGAGGCTCCAGGTGATTCCTGT
>OY660867.1:36384740-36394740 GCA_962446985.1 Xyrichtys novacula
TGGGTTCTTTTGGACAGGTGACTGCAGACTGAGTGAAGGACTGGAGGCTGGACTAGCAGACTGGTTAGCGTTAGCATTAGCGTGACCTGCTGATCTGTGCCTCTGTGTTCCTGCAGCAGCATCTATGATGAATCCTAGATGTCCATCCTCCTGTTCCTGGACTGTCCCTGTCTTTGGACACGGACACGGACACAGGTCCGACATTTTTGGGCCTCAAACAACAAAAATATTCAGAACTTTTAACTGGACTGACTTTAAATTTTAGGTCCAACTAGAAAAGGTGGTGAGGGTGAGTCTGAATGAACGAGTGAAAAAACGGCAACGTTTGAAAAGTGAAGAACAGCGCCCTCTGGTGATGGGCTGCAGTATAGGTCATAAACCCCGCCTCCTTATGGAGCTGTGGACAAACTTTCTAAATGAATGACACAGAATATAAATGTTTCTCCCCCCTGGTTGTGATGTTGACATGTAGTTACTGTCAGACTGGTTTGTGCTCAAGTCCTCTTTTTTCTGTACAGCTCGTACAGCTTTGTTTACTGGATTAAATTGATTAATTGAATAGACGGATAATAGACGGACCGTCATCACAGCCACTCTCCTGCTGAATGTGTTCAACGCCACTGCCCAATGATGGTTTCAGGAAATGAAGCGAAAACTCTGAATTACCGAGAACTTTTCAGCTTCAAATCTGTAAACTGGCGGGGAGGCGGAGCCAAGCTGTCTGTAGTAAACAGAGTCTGTGGTTCAGGTGTTAGCATGTTAGCATTTGTAGCTCATAGAGACTGTTAATGGTGTTCATGTCAGAGTTAGCAGCTGTGTGTGTGTGTGTGTGTGTGTGTGTGTGTGTGTGTGTGTGTGTGTGTGTTAGAGGAGTGGGTTTTCAGAGGCTTGTTCATCGTGGATCTGAGTCCATCTCAGTCAGCTGTTCACTCTTCTGGATTATTAATAGGAGGTCCTGAAGCGTCTCTGCGGACGCCAGTTTCCTGTCAGCCAACACTCAGGGTGTGAAAACGTAAAAGGAGTGGGTTTGTGTCTGGATAAAGGCCAGGAGGAGGAGGAGGAGGAGGAAATTACCGTCCTTTTAACGCACACTGAGAGGCAGTGGGCGTCACGGTTAGCGGCAGCTGACGGCGATGATGGCGAGGATGAGGATGATAACGGAGGTATGAGCAGAGAGAGAGAGAGAGAGAGAGGGGCTGCTGTTCTCTCAGATTTGGACCGTCTCTGGTGGAATCTGCGCCCGACTGATCGCAATCGACTCCGGGGACCTTCATCACAATCTCAATCCCATCAGCCATCTGTCGCCGTTACCAATAGCAACGTGGGAGCCAACACAGGAGTGAGGTAGTGATATGAGTGATGTGCTGAGAGCTCAGCTGCAGTCCTCAGGGTCAGTGTGTTTCTCTCTCTTATATAACTCAAGGTCATTTTGATTTCTCAGAAGCTCTCAGAGGATCGACGTGTTCAGAGGCAGCAGAGAGGCTGTTTGTCAGAGGAGGTCCAACAGGAAGGAGGTGCAGAGGCTGTGGAACCAGGAGGAGTCTGAGTGTTCATCAGGAGGATCTGAACTTCTCCTCACTGTGGTCTCCTCCTCACAGCTGTATCATCTCAGTCTGTTGTTCCTCTAAATGTCAGAGTCCGGTCAAGTTCTGTATGAGCGAGTGAGGGTCCTGAGAGTCCAGTCGTAGTCTCCGGGATCAGCTCCGACAGCTACGATCACATCTCTAGATGTTCTCCACCTGAAGACCAAAGTCAAGAATGAGCTCACATCGTGGAGGGTTGAAGCTCTAACCCAGGGGTCGGCAACCTTAAACACTCAAAGAGCCACTTGGACCAGTTTCCCACAGAAAAGAAAACACAGGGAGCCACAAAACCTCTTTGACATCTAAAATGAAGATAACATTGCATATATCTTTTTTTTTTTACCTTTATACAAAGTATATAAAAAACTGTAGCGAGTTGCATTTATGAAATAAATGAACTATTTCGGCGAGTGTCTGTCTTCTTCTGTAGTTAAACCGCAAGATATCAAAATCTACCCGGATACAGCATGATTTTTGATTGGCTGTTCAGTAGATATACTTTATTTGATTGGCTTGCGCGTGGCACGCAGCTTCTGAACTCTCAGAGGAACTCAGTTGATTTCCACCTGTTCCAAAGTTGAAGAAGTGCAACTTGGTGGACATCACTGTGTTCATTTAAATGCGTGAGAAATACAATGTGTGGTGTGTGAGCGTGTGAACGCGTGGGAATGCGTGTGTCATACGCTGAATGCGTGAGACTTGAGAGCCCTGTGCTCACGCATCATCGATGTACTCCCGTGCCATGCAAAATGGTCTTTGCAAATGTTGCACTGAACGCCTTCCTTTTCAGTCTTGGTGAAGTTTTCCCACACCACTGATGTTTTAGGTCGGGATTTGGGTTGGGTTGTGTCCATGTTTTTCTCAGCCGCTGCCTCGGCCATGGCTGTTTCTTTTCTGTGCGTCCTGCTGATGTTTACACGCCGGTGTCCATGGACATATATAAAGACCCGACGAATCGATTACAGAATTTGTTGGCAACAGATTTTTTCGTCATGATGAATCTACTTAATCGATTCGTTGTTGCAGCCTTAATAGTTTATTTAATGTTACAAGAGCATTATAATCTTTGAATTTAGAATTACAAATAATAATAATAATAATGATAATAAAATAAAATAAAATGCAATTAAGTATTTATTATTTATTTTCCAAATCCACTGGGAGCCGCAGCTTAGGGAAGAAAGAGCCGCATGCGGCTCCAGAGCCGCGGGTTGCCGACCCCTGATCTAAACCATCTCCTCCGGTCTCTCCATGAGGTCCTTCAGGAGGTCTTCAGACTCTGGTTCTCCTCACGTCTCTCTCTCGGCTGTTTGAAACCCCGCTCAGCTCCTCATCCAGAACTCGCCGGTGTTCTCCGGGCGCAGTTTGACAAACGACCCTGAATTCTAATCCAATCAGGCGGCTCCACTTTCCCTCATTGTTATTCATGAATACGGCGCAGACCTCAGACCTCACCCACAGGTAAACAGACGTGTCCGGCAGCTCACCTGATTAAGACTCTCGCCGTCTCTCCTAATGTTGGGAGAGACGAATTGCTTTCTGATTGAGCAACAAAAAGGTCATTTGTTGTGCGGCGGCGGCGGGGCCCTCGGCGTCAGGACGCGGCTTTAGCTTGTTGCTGGTTGAATGTGTCGGCGCCTTCGTCTGCTCGCCTTTGTGTGAGCGTAACAGCCGTTAACCTCCTGGTCGGCGTGGAGCGAATAACGTGAGATAAGGAAACATGGAGGTTATTTTTAGTTCAGGAGAAGAAGACGGTTTGTCGGTCCGGCTGCTGAAAACAGGCGAGTTTGTTTCACATGTTAGAAATCAGCTGATCCGTCAGCTGATCTGATCAACGACAGGATCAGTCTGTCATGTTTTCATGGGGAATCCTGCACACTAGCTCTATACACACTAGATTCTGGATTCACAGAGACATCTACGTCAAACACAAGAGCAGATCTTTAGTTTGAGATCAAACGACCCACCAGGATAACGAAGCATCGACGTTGGTGTTTGTCCTCCTGAGTAAAGGTAGAGATGATAAAACGCTGGTCACCCGGGGGGGCGAGACGGAGGAGGAGGAGAAAAGAGAGAGAGAGAAAAAGGTCAGAGGAGAGGAAGAGGAGCAGCTGAGGCTGATTGAGACGGTGGAGGAGAAAAAAACACAAGAGGGAAAAGGTCAGAGAGGAGAAGAGGGAGGAGAAACACCAAGAAACAGGAGGAGAGAGGAGGAATAAAGGAAGAAAGAGAGGAAGAGAAGGAAGAAAGAGAAGGAGAAGAAAGACTGAAAAGAAAAACCAAGAAACAGGAGGAGAGAGGAGGAATAAAGGAAGAAAGAGAGGGAAGAAAGAGAGGAAGAAAGACTGAAAAGAAACACCAAGAAACAGGAGGAGAAAGGAAGAAAGAGAAGGAGAGAGAGAAGGAGAGAAGGAAGAAAGAGAAGGAAGAAAGACTGAAAAGAAAAACCAAGAAACAGGAGGGAGAGAAGGAAGAGAGAGAAGGAGAGAAGGAAGAAAGAGAAGAAGAGAAGGAGAGAAGGAAGAAAGAGAAGGAAGAAAGAGAGGGAGACGAAAGACTGAAAAGAAAAACCAAGAAACAGGAGGAGAGAGGAAGAGAGAGAAGGAGAGAAGGAGGGAGAAAAGGAAGAAAGAGAAGGAGAGAAGGAAGAAAGAGGCAGACAGGGAGGAGGAAAAATGAAGGCTGAGGGTTCCAGAGCGGCTGGCCTTTCTGAAAGGTTAGAGACCTGGCCGGAGGGAGGGACACTGAATGGCAGCAGGGGGGGGGGGGGCTGTGGTCAGGTCTCACACGTGCACACACACACACACACACACACACACACTCACACACACACACACACACACACACACACACACTCACACACGCTCAGTCAGCTGACCACAGGGCGACTTTTTCTCATGACATTTCCAGCCGCGCTCGTCGGTCCACTCCGAGGATTAATGACATTAAACATGAGCTGACATTTACACACAATCAGCTGATCGTTGTGTTGTTGTGTGTTATTGTGTTTTATTGTGTGTTATTGTGTGTTATTGTGTTTTATTGTGTTTTATCAGTGTTGGTGTCCGGCCGAGCTGCTTATGTTCAGAGATTTCTCCAGATTCTCTGAACCTCCTGATGATGTTTCGGACGTCGATGTTAAAATCCTTAAATAAACGTTCTTCTTCATCTGTTGGAATATTTGCTCACGCGGTTGTTGACAGAGCGGTGAACCTCGCTCCATCTTTGCTCGTGAATGACTGAGAGTTTTCGGTGAAGCTGCTTTTAGACCCACTCATGACACCCACCTGTTCCCTATAATCCTGCTCACCTGTGGGACGGTCCAAACAGGTGTTTGATGAACGTTCCTCTGTATTTTTTACCACCTTTACCGACGTCTCTGTCACGTGTTGCTGCCATCAAAACGATTTTCTGATCATTGTTTTCTGTTTTTATTTATGATTTACACGTCGTCCCAACTTCATTATTTCTGTTTTATCTTCATAAACGTGAAAACAGAAGAAGAAGAAGAAGAAGAACTGAATCCACAAAGAGATCACAGAGATCTAAACAAACACACCCAGCTGCAGCATCTTCCTCCTCCTCCTCCTCCTCCTCCTCCTCCCATTATTTTTAAAACAGTACATGTAGTTTTTGGAAAGCCTGGAACCGGACCAGGAAGCTGCTGTGTGCTGGCCCGCTCCGTGTTTTTGTTTATCCTGTTTATTCGTCTTTCGCCTCTTTTACTTACAGTTCAGTTCTCTTCCTCCTCCTCCTTCTCTTCCTCCTTCTCTTCCTCCTCCTTCTCTTCCTCCTCCTCCTCCTCCTCTTCCTCCTCCTGGCCCGTCTCTCTGGACTGTTCTCCATGAAATGAAACATGCATCCTGGTTCTGACTCGTACTCGACCCGTCCCACGTCTGTGTGAGCGTTCCTGTCACGGTGTCAGGCGGAGTGGACTGATCCGGTTCAGAGCTGGATGTCGACTCTCCTCTAGAGTCGGACTCTGCTGGGCGGTTCTGGTTCAGTTCTGAAGTCAGTTATTCACAGATCCGGGCTTTAGTGGACCGGTCTGCAGCTCACCGTTGTTTCTAACGTCATAAATTCATTTAAAAAAGTTCTAAATCTGAACCTTTATAGACGTTAGTGGAGGAGTGAAGTTCTGTTGGTGTTCCTCTGTTGGACCAAAGTTTGAGCTTTTATCAGAGTCATCAAACGGACTTCCTTTAGTCCTGATCACGGACCATCAGAGCCTTTATTCCTGCAGATCCTTTCATCTGTGACGGTTTACAGCTCAGATCACTAAGGAGGTCAGAGGAACCGCTCTGCAGGAGGAGGAGGAGGAGGAGGAGGAGGAGGATTTCCTCTCAGCTGTTTTTGTTTCTCCTGCTGCAGCGTGAGTCAAAAATCTGCCTGTGCTGATCTGGTCCTGAACATGAGAGTCAGCAAAGATCTGATCTGCTGACTGACCGACACGTCTGCAGATAACTCCTGTCTTAGTCCAGAACCATCCTTTAAACTGGGTCCAGACTGGAGACCCGTCCTTCAAAGTGAAGATCCAGACATGCTGTCAGAGTTTCCTCCGTTTTAAAGAGTCGAGATGTTTTTTCTGCTGAAGGTCAGGAGGACCATGAGAGAAGTCTTCAGAGAGACCAAGGTCATTATCAAAGGAGCAGTAATTAAATTTAATGAAGCCGTCCACGTTTGTCCTTCTTCATGATGAAGGTGGAAACATCTCATAGAGACGGACAGTTTCTCCTAGATCACCTCTCCTGAGCGTCAGACGAGTCTGTAGAGGAAATCTAGTCATGCTCTTTTCTCACCAACATGCTGCAGGTCGTCCCTCTGCAGACCTGAGTGCAATGAAGGGTCTGGTCTGGTCTGGTCTGGTCTGGTCTGGTCTGGTCTGGTCCGGTCCGGTCTGGTCTGGTCTGGTCCGGTCCGGTCCTGTCTGGTCTGGTCTGGTCTGGTCTGGTCCGGTCCGGTCTGGACTGGTCTGGTCCGGTCCGGTCTGGTCTGGTCTGGTCCGGTCCGGTCCGGTCTGGTCTGGTCTGGTCTGGTCTGGTCCGGTCCGGTCTGGTCTGGTCTGGTCTGGTCCGGTCCGGTCTGGTCTGGTCTGGTCTGGTCTGGTCTGGTCCGGTCTGGACTGGTCTGGTCCGGTCCGGTCCGGTCCGGTCCGGTCTGGTCCGGTCTGGACTGGTCTGGTCCGGTCCGGTCCGGTCTGGTCTGGTCTGGTCTGGTCCGGTCCGGTCTGGTCTGGTCTGGTCTGAAGTCTGAAGAAGGATCAGTCTGATGGTTTTTATTCACTGATCATGTTTTTTATCTTGTTTTCAAAGTCAGATCAGTTTCAGCTCTTTACTCGTCTGTAACAGGAGAAAAAGACTCTCCTCTTATCATTCAGAGAGTGTGTGTGTGTGTGCGTACGTGCGTGCCTGCTCCTCTGGCCTGGCTCTCCTCCAGCTGCAGGGGAGCAGAGCAGCAGAGCTCTCCCAGGAACGGTGCTGCTCAGCTGGGCAGATCAGACCCAGGAGTGGTGCCCCCCCCCCCAGCTCGTCCACAGCTGGTGTCCCCAGATGTGGGAGTAGAAGAGTGAACACACTCAGCCTCCCACACATGCTCCTCTGGGTTTATTCCAGGACCTCCTCCTCCTCAGGTGTCCCAGCTCTCACCTCTCTGTCTGTTGGACTGAAGCCTCAATAATTAAAGTTTAATTATTATTATAATTATGATTTTAATTCTAATGATGACGTTTGTTTCTGCTGCAGAGACGACGTCTTCAGGTCCTCATCAGGGCTGAACCATCAGCTCCACTTTGATTATTATTATTATTATTACAGTGTTACAGCAGACAGAGGTTTGAGTTCATCTCAATAAATAAGACAAATATTATTATGATTATATTAAAATGAAGGAACTGTTCTCTGCAAACACAGAATTAAACTGATCATCAGACTGTGACTCTCAGTGAGGAGGATCTGACCGTCTGTAAGAGGTTAATAATAATGATAATAATAATAATAATTATTATTATTATTATCATTATTATTATTTTCTAACAGGTTCAGTTTTGTCTAATCATTGATCATTAACCTCATTGATCATTTTAAATAGTTAAAAATCTGAATATAAGAGAGAGTCAGAGTTTCCTCCTCAGACAAACAAGGTCGACACTTTTACTGCTGTGTTCACTGTGTGTGTGTGTGTGTGTGTGTCAGGTGTGTGTGTGTATTTACTAACCCTGCAGTGAGATTTGAGGTGACGTCTTTGAGGAAGGAAACAGTTTCTATTCTTTCTCTCCTTCGTTCTCTCAGCATCTGCGTCACCTCCTGCTGTCTGTGAACAGACTGATCCCTGTGTGTGTGTGTGTGTGTGTGTGTGTGTGTGTGTGTGTGTGTGTGTGTGTGTGTGTGTGTGTGTGTGTGTGTGTGTGTGTGTGTGTGTGTGTGTGTATTTTTAGCTGTTGTTCTGAAGTTTACTCGAACTTCACCACAGAGCAGCAGGAATCTGCTCCTGGATGGTCGGGCTGCCTCCTCTGTTTAAAGTCTGGTTGTCATGACGATATCTCTTCAGCGAGAGAGAGAGAGAGAGAGACAGAGAGAGAGAGGGAGAGAGGGAGAGAGAGTGTCCTCAGCTGTCTCAGGATGATTAGAGAGACTCTTCATGTCCCTGTCTTTGTCTGGACCTGGATGTTGATCTCTGCACCTCCTCATAGGAGGAGGCTCCAGAGGAGACACTGAGAGGAAAATGTCTGTTTCTGAAGGACAGAGAGAATAACGTTGCTCTCCTCGTCGTTCCTAAAGTCGACGTTCTTTCGTGTTTTCGTTTCAGTTGGTTCTGAATCAGAAGTTCTGTAAATGATGGCGTCACTTCCTCTCTGGTGGTTTTGTTCCAGGGTTACGGGGGCGTGGCACATGTGCGCACATGCTCTGTCCGATCATACTCCGACTACGCTGGTTACATGGTAGAGAAAATGGAATTACAATCTCATTATCTGGGTGTCTTAATCCGAGTTCTCAAACTCAGATCATAGTCAGACTAAGGTGTTTACATGACCTTCAGTTGTCCGGTTTTAATCGGAATAAGGCGATAATTCGGTTTCCTCTGGTGTCATGGAAACGGACTGGTTGTTGTAGCTCTGAGAGGTTCATGTGGTGGTCTAAAGAGTAAACCCTGATGAGGATGATGAAGACGTCGTCCTCTGTGAAGGTAATCCAATCCCTGTAATCTGCAGGAGATTAATCCTAAACAGTATTTCCATATTTCAGACTTTAATCTGAGGGATTTTCTTTGATGTCATCTCTGACCACGATCTTAATCCGGAAACAGCTGTCGGGTATCACCTCTGAACCCAGAACCTTAACGGACCGAGAGACGAACGTCGTCACTCAGACCTGTGGGTCCACTTCAGCGGGTCCTCTTTACATCCAGAACCACAGACAGGAGGTCTGCTGAGGACATCTACACTCATCTACGCAGACTAGATCTACTCAGACTAGATCTACACAGACTAGATCTACACAGACTAGATCTAGACAGACTAGATCTACACAGATTTGATCTACTCAGACTAGATCTACACAGATTTGATCTACTCAGACTAGATCTACACAGACGAGATCCACTCAGACTAGATCTACACAGACTAGATCCACTCAGACTAGATCCACTCAGACTAGATCCACACAGACGAGATCCACTCAGACTAGATCCACTCAGACTAGATCTACACAGACTAGATCCACACAGACTAGATCCACTCAGACTAGATCTACACAGACTAGATCCACACAGACTAGATCTACACAGACTAGATCTACACAAACTAGATCCACACAGACTAGATCCACACAGACTAGATCCACACAGACTAGATCTAGACAGACTAGATCTACACAGACTAGATCCACAGACTAGATCCACACAGACTAGATCTACTCAGACTAGATCCACACAGACCAGATCCACACAGACTAGATCCACACAGACTAGATCCACACAGACTAGATCCACACAGACTAGATCCACACAGACTAGATCCAGTAGGATCTGGTGGACGGTGAAAATCACGGCTGTTCTGTATGTGGTAAAATTGGTGGTTAGACGTCGTCACGTAAGAAACAGTGACTGAGTCTGAAAGGAGGTGGATTTTAAAGATAAAATCATTATTTTTAAAAAGCTTTAAAAATTTCATGGATTAAAACTGTAAGTTTAAAAAAATCTTTAATTAAAAAAACAAAAATAACTGAAATTAATGAACAGCAGACAGACGGACGGCGTGCAGCTCACAGAGGCCACGCCCACATTTATTCATACCTTTAACCCCTAACCTAATGGAAACAGGTGACATGGACCGCTATGGGGATTGGCTCACTTTAGGAGACAGCCCCTAGTGGCCACTCGAAGAACTGCAGTTCTGGGACTTAACTAGAAGTGTAAGTCCT